>JAYMSW010004454.1:0-10977 GCA_036897725.1 Erodium texanum | reverse complement strand
GACGAGTTGTGGAAGCCCAAACTGTGTCGACCCTGAGGTATGAATTCTTTTGCATTGTGAAGTAAATGAGATATGCTGATAGCTTGGAGCGGGAAATGAGTTAGATTTTGCAAGTTATTTCTGGAAAATTGTTTGTAGGGAACTGTGATGTTATATTGTACACACTTCTTTGCGGTACACTTCCTTTTGACGATGTAAACATTCCAGATCTCTTTAAGAAGATAAAGGTATTTCTACTATCTTTGATTTAGTTTAGCATGTTTATAATAAGACAAATCTATGTTAGTTATTATTATGATCACTTATTTATCTGAGATGTATGTTCAATGTCATCATCATTAGTATGCATCATATCTGACCCATTTGGTCATTTACATATATGTGTTATTTTCAGATTTTTGGCTACGTATTTTTACGTATTCAAACCTATTATCAATCTATTGATCCTTTGTGTAGGAGGAAGTTGAACAAGAAGAATAACAGTCACCACAGAAGCACGAGACATATTTGGTGATGTTGATGAATTCATGTTGCCCTGCAAACAAGGCTTAAAATTTGAATGGAGGGAAAAGAGGTTTAAAGATGAATATTTTCCGAAATCTTTTCCTTTGGAACTTAGAAATTAACAGTTAGAGCTTCAATATTATTGATGTGAAGCCTAAAAATATGGAGGATCTAATTGGTAGAAGTTCCAGTATTTTATGGCAAATCAAGGTCAATGAATTTTACCATATAATGTTTTTTATTTATCTATTTTTGGACTTGCAGAGGTGATGACTTTTGTAGAATTTCATCCTACACGCTGTATTAATTTCATCCTGCACATTGTAATACACTAACGTACAGAGTATTTCAAGGGTTCGATCAGTCTTATTGATATGCGACAGTCGAGAAGGTTTTTGGAAGATTTTCTGGTGGCTCCTCGGTTATAGGCGTGTCCTTGGTTTCGTCAATTGGGGAGGTGTGTTTTGGATCTTTTTGGATTTCGCATGACTTCTGGAACTGATCTCCGAACTTGCATTTCTAAAAAGCTTTTTGCTTATGCATTGGCTCATTGATGTTTTCATTCCTTCAAGTTCTTAAGTCCACTTTCTGTTGTTCCTTTGGTAGCTTTAGCTGGTTTTGGGCTTTACGAGTTTCGTTTTCTCGGGATAATTATTCTCATGCGCCTTATGTTCATGAACACACAGCAACTCTTTTTATTTTATTTTATGGCTATTGGACTTTAATCATGTCCTTGGTTATTAGGTTTCCAAGTATGTGGAGATGGAATGTCACAACTCCTTATTTTAATGTTCATTTCACGAGTAATTTCATAGGCGTGCTATGCATTACTTATTGGAATTTTATTAGCCTATGTAGTCTCTTTACTCTTTTGTATTTTGATTTCTCTCAAACTCTTGGCTCATGATCTAATTTATATGTAGTACATGCCTCACTTGATACACTTGGGAAAAAATGACTTTGAGCGTTTTACAGTCTTATTTTCGGTGGTGATTGTTTGGACTTACGCTCATCTGCTCAATGTGGGTGGATCCTATAACCATGCAGCACCAAGAACCCAAATGAGTTGCACTGATCGTGCGGGGCTTATTGATGCTGCTCCATGGTAAATTCGTCGTATTAGCCTAGCCAATTTTTGAACCCAACATTTCTTCAATAGTAACTGTGTGACTGTAAGCATTTTAGATTTCCTTATGTTATGGTGAATGGTTGTGTTGTTTATAGCATCCTGTGATATTAGAATGGAACTGTCATGTCAAACAACTTCAAGTGATATTGTGAACTTTTTGAGTTTGTTTGGTGTGATAACATGTGTGATAGAACTTTTCGTTCTAAATTTACTATTGTCTTGGTTACTTTAGTGAAGCCATGTGGAAAAAAGTTAGTCAGGGGTCTATGAGTTTATGATAATTATTACTTTTACTTTTCATAAAATGTGTAATATGGTTTCTACTTTGACTTATTTAACATAGTATATTGAGCTATCTATGAGATATAATTGAGTATTTTAGAGTTAAGAACTTCGTGGGTGTATCTATTAGCATGATAGTGTTATGTGATTTTACGACCTGTATTTCGTCTTGCAGGATAAGAGTTCCATACCCCTTTCAATGGGGAGCTTCATCTTTGATGCTAGGGAAGCCTTTGCTATAATGATGGCCTCTTTTGTAACACTTGAAATAATGATTAATGATGTATGAACATTTTATTTTTTATTGGGCTATTATGCATGAGCATCTTATTTTCTTCTACTTTACTCTTTAAAAACTTTGTATTAGTTGTTTGATTTTTATTATTTGTTAGTTATCTTACTAATATGGATTTGAGAAACAATTCAATTAAATGCATAAGTGAACATTTAGAAATTGAGGTATTATAAATATAATGACTATGATATATGAATTGAATGAAATATGCTGTTGCACACATAGTGATATTATATTCTGTTTGGTACAAAGTTTATAAACGATATATTATAGAGAGCACCGTACATCCCTTTCTTATAGTAGAGTAAGTTTGGTTAAAAAAATGAAAAAGAAAACTAGATGCAGATTATAAAATTCAACGAATTTGTGAAATTGTCATTTAAATATAAAGTATGAAGTACAGGAAACGGAAACCGCGCAACGCGCGGGTTTACACTAGTATATTATAATTGGTGATAAAAAAAAGAGTCAACCTTATTTATGTAGAAGTAAGGGACTTACCACATGAGCTCATCAATGTCATTTGACCCCACCTTTTGTAAGAGTCAACCTCTTATGTAGAAGTAAAAGGGAGAGGGCCTAACAAGAGTGGCAAAGACTCGAACCTTGGTCAAAAAGACTAAAATTCAAGTACCTTTACCACTATACTAACCAGGTTTGAATTCAGACAAGTTCTACCATTCTAATAAGTCATCCTCAAGTTTCTACTTTTCTTGTCCTTGTACCATGGATTCCAACAACAATATTCCTCTATTCAACACACTCAACCCTGATTTTTACATCGACCCTCCTCAATCCTCCCTACAGAAGACCTCCCTGACTTGGATTTAGGACATGTGTCAATTTTGACAGACGTTGCATCCTAATTTAGCAAACGAATTGTTACTGATGAACTGAAATGGGGGCATAGTTGAGAATAGTGAATTTATACCATCATTAACACAAAAATAGATAAGGCAGAAAGAAGTAAGAGTTACATAGTATAAAAACACCCAGAATGAGATACTGCAT
The DNA here is from genome assembly GCA_036897725.1 of Erodium texanum. Classification (NCBI taxonomy): domain Eukaryota; kingdom Viridiplantae; phylum Streptophyta; class Magnoliopsida; order Geraniales; family Geraniaceae; genus Erodium; species Erodium texanum. The sequence goes on along the minus strand of JAYMSW010004454.1, from coordinate 7,756 downwards.
GCAGAATCAAACTGATGGGAAGAACTTGTTGAGATTGAAGGGCAAGGAATAGAACTCCTCGCTCCTCGTATCCGTCTTGAACGACCTGAACCTGTCCCACCAGTGCATCCCTCTGTCCTTCCTCGTCGCACTGTCCTTCCGGTGAAGCGTGATGTCCAGAAACATCGCCAGCAACCCCCCGACAAACGCTTCCGATGAGAACGGCACGTTGATCATGTCATTGAACTGTAAACAAACCTAAATCATTATCTTGATGATATAAAGAAAACGCTCATGCTCCTAGATAATCAGTGTGCACACCATACCCATCTTGCCCCGGTGTGGACGGGACCATAGCCTTTGACCACGGTGTACTCATTGAAGTACTGAGGTATCGAGAAGCCCATGAAGACGGAGAAACCTAGTATGAACTTTGTTCTGAAGCTGTTAAGGTTGCAGAATTGGAGGAAACTCAGGCCTGCTGAACCTGCAAGTGAGTTCCATTAAACAAGTAAGGTCACGAATAATGAACTCATGATGATGATAATAAATAAAGATCTTGTCAGACAGATGATGGGACGCACCAACATAGGCGAAGAAAAGGCAATACATAGCTGCAACAATTGGTGCAGGAATGGAAGCAAACACCGCACCAAATTTTCCTGGGCAGACATGATTATACATTTCAGTGAAGAACAAGATGTGGGAACGAAAATGAGCGTATATGGAGAGGGGAAGAGAGCGTGTATTACCAAGAATGGAGAAGAAGATCATGAACCCAGCTGATATTTGCACTACCCTTCTGCTACCGACCCGCGTAAGGGCCAGAAGACCAGCATTTTCACTAGAAGAAAGCAAAGATAGATACATTATGTATGCTAATTCAAAAGCATCGTTTCTTCAAAAGGTGCATAGAGTTCAAGTCTTACACAGAAACTGATGATCCAGCTCCAGTTCCAAATATCCCCGAGAACAAGATGGCAACTCCCTGATGTCAGAGGCCAAACAGGATGTAATTAATTTAAGCCTACAAACCAAACAGATGCTTTAACAAAAATGTAATTATATAGTTCGGTGTACTGACCTGCCAGCCAACACCACGGCTAAGAATAGAAGGGGGCAGTGGAGTTGCACTTGCATATCTTGAGATGGCAAAGAAGACACCGGTTGACTGCATATCTCAATGGAACAAAACAGACAATTTATTTCGGTATAAAACCAAGCATTGCAATGACTAATCCTATTTGTCCACAAGAGCTGCAGAGTGCACAAACCTCGACTAGTGCAACAAAGGAAGCAGCCATCATAGCAAAAGCCTCTCCGGCATCAAAAGTGGGAGCTCCCCATTGGAAAGGATATGGCACTCTTATCCTACATTTAACCTAGTGTCAGTACAAGATATCAAATCAACACATTATCGGTTGGAGAAATCAATACCATGGAGCAGCCCCAATGATTCCAGCACGATCAGTCCGGCAGGTCAATTGAGTTTTTGGAGATGTATTCTTATAGGCACCACCTACGGTTAACAGGTGAGCGTAAATCCACACAATGATCACAGAGAATATCACAGCAAACCGGTCAAACACTGGCTTTTCTCCTTTCATCATATGAGGTATATACTGCACACAAATAAATTAACAACAGATTCATATATTGCAGATCACAGGGAAAATATTTGTAGTAATATATGCAATGCAATGCAAGCTGAGCATTAGTATTACCTGAGAAAATATCAGTAGAAGGATGAGTTGTGGAAGCCCAATCTCTATACATTTTGCCAGCTACATTTATCAAACCAACGATTCAACAACAGATAACAAAACATCTAATTAAACCTCAAAAACTAACACATCCATACATACCACAGGGAAACCAAGCTCGTAAAGCCCAAAGCCTGACAGAGCCACGAGAGGAACAGCAGACAGAGGACTTAGAAACCTGATCAACCATACAAGACAAATCAGGCCAACAAGCTTCATGTCATTATAAAACTCACTTGAAAATTTCAAATCCTATCACTCGTTCAACTTTTGGTTCCAAAATTTTCTTCTGAGATGACCAAGTTTGTACAGACCTAGCAACATTACGCCAGAGGCCACTGAAGCCAAGGACGATCTGAAGGGTTGAGGCCACAATAAGGGCACCTTGAGTTCCACGCATTATCTTCTCGAATTTCTGCATGCATATTAGTTATGAAATTCAGAAATGCATTTCATTAAACACATAGCCGGAGCGTAATCAAGATTTCCATATACCAACCTCCTGAGGGTCTAATATATCACTGTATCGACTGGCCAAGATGATCGAAATGGTTGTTGGCACAAAGGTGTAAGATGCACCAATTACAGCAGGCAATCTGGTCCCAAACATTGACTGGAAGAGTGTGTTCAGACCAGCTACAAATAGCAATGTCTGAATCATCTTTGCTTTCTCTTCCTAAGACAAGTCAATCATGATCTTCGCAATTAGATCCACAAGGAATTTTACATAATTTGGCAAGAAAATCAATCAAGCATCCATTTGATCTGTCATTGTAGTTCCAGAGAAGGCTTGCTTACATTTGTTCCTCCCATTTGGGGCACCAGAGAGGTTGGAATCAGAACAGTTGTTCCAAGCATCACCAGATAGTGTTGGAAACCAAGTAGAATCGCTTCAGCTTCATTAAGAAAAACAACCCACCATTAACTTTAATCACATTTCATAGTACTCAAGAGATAGTTAAATGAATCCAAAATGATTCCACCACCAACCAAGAACATCTCCCACACATACCCCTAAAAACTCACATGTGCAGTCAATATAAAACAAATTTTATTCATATAGGACTCTTCATTCTAGAAATGAACAGCAATACTATGATAATAAAACAGTAGAACAGGAAAAAAAAAAAAACAAGATGCTAGGAGAAGAGTATGCAATATTGAGAAGTGAGATATGTAAGAGAAAACTCACGCCATGGAGGAGGGCTAGTGATACAGTAAGAAATGCTGGGAAGCTGATCCTTCACCGGATGAGGCTGAAGCTCCTCCTGCTTGGGTGGTGGTGCATGAGTTCCACCTCCGGCCATGCTTCTTCTTCCTTCTCTCTCTTTCTAAGCACAGATCACCTGAAAAAAACTAAGCCAGTCCTCCTTTCCCCTGCAATATCCAAAGTCCCAAAACCGCTCTAAACCCAAAATTTACTGAAACCCAGATGCCAGAATCCCCAAAACAACTCTCTATCACCACCAGCAGCTGCTAAGCACCCAGTAAGTTGAATTTCTACAGAGACGAGAGAGAAGAAGAAAAGCTTTAGACTTTAGACCAAGCTGTGAAGCAAAATCAAAAGACAAACATGACAGTGAAAAAAAGGAGCACTGTTTACTTATGAATGAAGAAGTATACAAGAAAGGAAGGTCAAGGGCGTGCCTGTAAATGTAATGTAGTGTCATGGATGAGAGAAATCGTCAAAACCCAAACCCCACTTGGTCCGCAAGAAACAGAAAAGCTAGTGTGAGGATGGAGAAAAGAGGCAAAAGAGAGAAAATAACAATCAAAAATACCTCTGAGAAGGCCCCAACGAATCTCCTTTTGATGGTCTAGTTTTGTTTATTTTAATCTGGGATGTGCATATGCTTCTTTTTCCTCTATCACGTAAAGATAAAGCTTGTCCGAAAGCATCTCTTCTCTTCACCGTCACCTTTACCAATCTTCAAATCAAGAGCTAAGCTAATTAAATGCTAGCTTAGTACAGTATATAATAATATTATAACATACGAACAAAAGCACTCATTTTTAATGAATTAACAAAATCAATAAAGCTGGCCTGGCCTCTTCCTTCTGGTGATGATGCATTGATGCCAGTTTGGCATTAAACACGCAGTCAGCTTTTGAGCCTTTTACTGCGAGTCCGCGACTCAAATTTCAAAAAGAACAATTCATTTTTGTAACTCTGTTTCTTGAAGAGAGAGAGAGGTAGTGTAGTGTAGTACAAAACGAAACGCTCATGATTTTGTTTGCTGATTGGTCCTTCTCTTTTATTTCAAGTATTGAATTGTCAAACACTAGTTCCTGAGCTGTAACCATACAGACATGTACATCTCCGAGAAGATAAATCGCTTTCTCAACATTATGAACATCTGGGTTCGATACACTTCTGCTCAGTGTTTCAGAAAACAGAGCAATTTGGTTCAATAAGTTATAGCAAATTGAAATGCACACCCAGGGCAGACTTGAACCAAATGGGTCTTGGGGCCAGTCAAATTTGAAGGACACTTCTTCTGTTTGGAACACGCATTATAAATGTTCTGTCCTAACTTGTGTGACCATTGACCAAACACATAATGTGACTTATGACATTTTAACTTCTTTTCTAGTATGATTTTCCATGTGATTTATATTTTATTCTTTTCAAAATAAATTTTATTCTCTTTTTTAACAATATATATAGAGCGAATTGAAAAAGTATGCACGCTGAAATTGGAAAAGTGTATCATTTCATATTATAATTTGAAAATTAATACATATTGTTGACGAAGTATTGAAATTACGCTCACTTTCTATTTTTATCTATATTTATGTTTTCGGATAATGGGGAGGGGAGGATTCCCGTACCACGTAGGATATAATAGATTCTGAAACATGCGAGAGAGGATAATTTATTGGCGACATATTCTGGGGTGTGTAAGGCGTCGTCAGCGTTTCCTATTTTTTTTTTAGTTATGCATAAGAGATAATAATAAATATGTATTTCTTTTGTTTTATTGAACTCGTCATGTTTCAAGCACGAGTGGTTTGTTAGCGTCAACTCCATGTAGAGAGCTAGAGAATCATTTTCTCTTGAGAATTCATTTTGATTCGTCGCCAGCCCATGTAACTAGGGTCTCATCATTCAGTTGACGTCGACTACTTCGCCAATAAATGGGTAATGCTTCTTCACTGATTTTGTGCTTACTCCGTCGATTGTATTTAGGATGGGATACTAGTTTCGGGTTCATTATCTAGTCTTAGGTAATCCTGTTTACTGCATATGCAACAGTGTGTGAGTTTGACATTCGAATAGATGGATGTTTAAGAAAGTATTCCCCAAAGTGTTTGACATGGAGAAAGAAACAACTTAGGTGCAACTCCATGACTTGGTTTACGTGGAGATGAAGATGGATAAGTTAATATATGATTTGAAGTTTTAAGTGCCCTACATATCCTTTTTTTTATCAGAAAGAAGGGAAATGTAATATCGCAGGTATGGAGATTGGAACCAGTGACCTCATGCTTATTACATGAAGCCTCAGCCACTTCACCCACAACTCTTGATGCCCTACACATCCAGTGACCAATCATATCCGCAATTGAGGTACATATAGATATAGAAGTTGCAATGTTTTTGACAATAATCGAAACAAAAGAGGTTCCTCTATGTTTAACTACTATGAAGAAGCATGTGTTCAATGTTGTTAGTGTAGTCGGTAGTTTTTGATCTACTAGTTCTAGAAAGAGTTACAAAACAACCTGCAAAAAGATTGCACGCACAAATGAAGAAATGAATGCAAAATTCCAACATAACCTATTCTAGAGCCATTTAACGAACTATTTTCGGAATAGGTTTATGTGAATATGGGTAGTTATGAAAATGAAACGTTATGGTTGGAAAATATTGAAGAAAATATTTGGCTCACACATGTTTCAAACAAAGATCGCATCAAAGTACACAAATGGACGACTCCCACAATGCTGAGTCATATATGTTCAGCAGCGGTTGCCATAAGAAATATGTCATTCATGCTCACTAGCAAAGATATAGAGGGCACGAACATAATACATGAAACTACATGGTTAAAAAAAATCTGGTAAAGATGTATGGTGTATTACTTATAAGAAGCTGAATTGTAGTTCGCGATTGAGGGAAAGAAAATTGCTCACGTGCAGTGCCTTTGAAATTACATATTATGCCTAACATACATGTTCACTAGATTAGAATACTTTGAATACCCGAGAAGCAGCCTCATGGGTGGTTAGTCATCTTATAAAGGACTGGTATGACAATCCGAGAAGTATGTACATGGCAAACAACATAGTGGAAGATACAAAATAAAAATATGGGTTAGACATAAGTTACAAAAAAAACTTGAAGGTGCGTAGAGAAATCACTCTCGTGTGTATGGGCGCACATGAAGAGCCTTACTCCAAATTACCTACCTATCTTCATGTTGTAGTTGAAGAATTCAAGTACATCGACTAATTTTGTGACGGAGGATGGTCAGTTCGTGTATTTTTTTCACTCGAGGTTAGCAGATAGAGATTTGAATCATGTTGCCCAATTTGTGTGTAGATGGCACATTCTTAAAGAGAAATTATGGTGGACGGATGATATGTGTCATTGCTTTAGATGCTCAAAACATGTATTTTTTATCAACAAGAAAGCAGGAAATCCTAATCTGACCTCGAGGAGGTGAAAAAACTCACTGACCACCAAGCCAACCCTAATAGGCAATGCTCAAAGCATGTTGTTCAATGTTTCATTTACCTAGGTTGGTAGCGAGGTTTGAGTCCGGGGTTTGGATGCTTGAGTTTCTTCTTTTCTCTTCTCTTCTCTTCTCTTTTTTTGTATCTCTTAGCTTTAAAGTTTTATATCGCTTGTACTCTTACTGAGGCCGTGGCTCCCATCTTGGGATCCATTCCTTAGTTTTTAGTATATTTTTATTTCTGATAAAAAAATTTGGATATATTTCATGACGAAGTTGAGGGAAGCCACTAGACCGATCGAGAACCTAGCATTCATATCTAATAGACATTTGAGATTGTATTTTCGAATGTAAATCATTGTTTGTCGTACTGCCATATTGAAATGAATGTAGTAGCCAAATTGAAGACTGATAACTGTATTTCCCTCATTCATACTGGTTGTTTATGCGTTCAGCAATTCCAAATTCCACAAACATTTTGATTTGATAAAAGTGAGAGATTCGATAATAACTGCTTATCTAGAAGATATCAGTTTCGACAAATTGGCTCAACCATACTTCCTAGGTATCCAATACAACATAATTACGATTAAATATGCTAAGAGTTTCAACAACAATACAACAATTGTAAAGAATTTTCCAGTGACTATGCTAGTTGAGTTCTTCGTGTTCACCCTCTAAAAATGAAACCCTGGTCATAGACATAGAGTTGAGGAGAGTACAACTACTTTGTCGCCATTAATGGCGGATGATGTAGGTCAACTTGCTCACATAACTCGATACTTGGTGGTGCACCGTATTAGTCAGTACTGGCTGCACATACTTGATGGTGCACTAGACGGGAAGGTTAATTTGCAGACGATAACATGCACTTATCGTGTGTTCTAACTAATTGGCATTCCGTGGAAGGCAACATATGCATGAAGCATATATCCTTGCAGAAAATGAAGAACACAAGATGGTTATACCTGAGGATATAACAAATATGCATGATGGGGTTCTCGTTCAGAGAAATCTAGTCGGCCAACCAAACAAGAAGAAAAAGACTTCCTTAAAGAATTCATTGTGAAACCGCATAAATGCAATAAATGTGGAAGTATGGGGCATAACAGAGCTACATAAAAATATAGGGTATAATGCAAGGAAAATTTGACTAACTATGTCTAATAACATATCATATTTGATTTATATGCTCGATTGAAAATTTGAAATCTATGCTTCTAAAATATTTTAGGACAAAAATGCCCTTATTATATTTAGTTTAGATTCCTTTTTTCTTACAAAAATAATAAATTGTACTTAAGAGGGTTTGAACCATGATTGTTCAAGACTAAA
>JAYMSW010004453.1:0-10977 GCA_036897725.1 Erodium texanum | reverse complement strand
GGTGTTGGATCATCATGATGGTATGGTAATGACATGGAATATAGTAAATGATATAAATAACAAGTAAAGGATGGAAAAAGTTCACAGAGGAAGAATATGAAAGTGGAGTAGACTTAAGTTCTATTTATCTTTTCATCTTCTCTATAATACAACAAACTACACAATTATTTATAGCCATCCGTAACTTCTTAAGTAAAGTTGAAGGAACCTTATCTAATAAGACAATTTGGTGGGGCATAAATCATAACACTTTCTTAATTTTTGTGCTTGTATTGAAACATGTTCACAGTATCTGATTAATCTAAACTGGTAAATAATCACTGGTTTAAGACAATTATATAGGCAATGTATCATGAAAGTAAGAGTAAAGATTTTATCCAAAAAAGAAAGTATGAGTAAAGATGGCTGTATCACAGAAAAGGAGTAAAGATGGCAAAGAAGTCTTGCAATGTATTAAAAAGTGAACAAGATAACAGTTACTTACAATTTACACATTTTCACCTAATGCATAATGAACAACACAAGACACCAAGCTCTCTTCCCTTGGCACTCTCATTACAAAGATTCACTTTTCTTTTTTCCAAAGGAGCAAAAAGTCGAAAATTCAAATTTCTGCTCCCATTGGGGGCAACAGGCCCCTACTATCTTACATTTCTTCTTCTTCTCATATATGTATATATTATATATATATATATAACAAGATGCCGAAGGTTACTACGTACTTTCATCAACCATTCTGAGGGAGTTTAGCCGTCTCAATCTCTGATCAAGCTCCGCCATAACTGCAGGTTCCTGTCTCTTCCTTTCCTTCGATATCGTGTTTGTTGTCATCGAGCCAATCTGCTCAAATGCCACCTGCATGTTACAAATCAAGAACTAGTTGGGTGACTCATTTAATTCATCAATCCACCATGGTACATAGTTGGCTAAGTCCCATGAAGTGGTTTTCTGTTGACTTGTCTCACCGTCAATAACTCATCCGGATCAAAGAGGTGATGAGTGGTTCTCTGTAAAATATTGATTATGTCACCCGCCTGATGGTTTATAAGCAATTCCTCTTCCCTCATCTGCAATTGAATATCCCAAAGTAAATGTCTATTGCTTCATTTAGAAGTATTGAATATATTTTTAAAAAGAAAAAAACTTTGGGGTAGAGCATTGTCACCTTAAAGATGGCCAAGGCCACATTGAATAAGACTTTTGCCCCCTCAAAGAAGAGAACATCCCACACCCTCAGGGTTGTCTGACAAAAGAGAGACATTGTCAGCAAAGGTTACACATTGACAATATAGTACTATTTTGTTGACATTGTTCCAACCTCTGAAGGCAAGCTCTTTGCGAAGAGGCATAGGAACCATTCTGTGGTCACAAGGGATGCGTCAAAGTCCAATTCATCCAAATGAGCGGCGATCCTGCATTTTTGCCCTTCAAGTTTTCAAACGATACCAACAACTAAAACACACATGCTTGCTCGTCCAACTGGTCAAACACTTGAATTTGGGTCTTGGAGAGCTGGGTTTAAGTACCAGCAGCGGTACATCACACCTATTTCTCCAACCCGTATTGGGCTTCTCTCTATTCAGCCTTTATTGGGCCTCTCTTTCTAGCCCTTGTTGGGCCTCTCTAGTGGTGGGGTGAAACGGTATTTAGAGTTCCCTTCTACATTAAGGGAGGTCCGGAAAACGTTCTTTAAGAATATAAAAACCATTGGTGATCCCTTCCTACTATATAAGAAAGGTTAAGCCCAATAACTTTGATACACCTGATTTAGTCGATTAAAAAAAAAACTAAAACACACACACATCAATAATAGGCCATTCTGAGAATGCTACCTTGGGCATTTCTTTGCCATTATATCTTTGAAAACCCTTTGTTCGACATGGCATCCCGACAAGTTAGTGGTGTAGCAATCATTTACTAGGACATTTTCCAAGAGAACGGCAAGAACCCAAAAAGCATCCTCTTCTGTTTTCATCACAAGCAACAACAATGCTGCAACATAATTTAATCCCTGTAACGAGTATAGATCGATTCTTATTAGTATAAGTATCATTTTCCCAATCGTATTTAATATCAATGGATATAATTAACAGACCTGACAATAGCCAACATCAGAATCGCGAAAAGAATATGCAACAAGAACACGTCTTAGAGCAGCATGGCCCTCTGGAGTGTCCAGCCATGGATGACTGGGAAAGGTTCTTGGTAGATCCTGCATGTATACAATCATAAAATGATAAATACAAATGAAGATATCATGATGGCAATGGGTTTGAGTAACAAAAACAAACAAGTTCACAACGACCGTACAAACATAACCGTGGAAGAAAAATTGACTAACAAACAAAAAGCTCGAGTTTTTCATCCTACATAAGTCATACCATGTATAATACTCTCTCAAATTAAAAGAGAAACAAGATAAGTCAACTCCCAAAACCAGTTCCCAAGTCAGACCATTAAATTAATGGTTCACAATCACATAATAAGCTACTGAAACCATGATATTATCATATAACACTGAAGGTCTACTACCTTTGGAAGGTTATATATGATAGATACATACAAAGTTTGAAGTTGTTGAGGCCACCCTGTAACAGAGCATGGACTATTAAACCTTGATCACTCATATATTTACAAGAATCGATAGGTTCGGACAGCCAAGGTATACATTTGGGCGAGGTCATGGTCTTCACATTTAAGGGCAAAGTGAACCTACTACCAATTAAGCTTTCCTTTAGAAATACTCTAATTCTTGTAGATTCTATTAAAAGCATTGCAATCAAAAAAAGTGCACAAGTCTAATTGGTAAGAAACAACAATAATATTAGTTCCAAATTACTAGTATAGAATGATAAAGTGCAATCCCTAAAATCAGAAAATATGAATAATAGTTAGTTTGACCGATATTGTGCAAAGTGAACTTTAAGCCAAAGATCACAACTTAACAAGAGATCAAAAGCAATAGGTTTGCATCACATGTTTGTTCATGAGAATTCACGCATCAAATTGCAAATCCTATCTTGTTATGGCAAGCAAACCTCCTTCATACAAAAATAAGACAAGAAATGCAAGCTTGAAATCATCAAATTAAAATAATTAAAAACAAGTAAAATCAATCCCGTACATGCTACAACCACAACTTCAGTGCACAAAAATCCAAAGCACTTACATGATCAATCTGCAGAGTGGCTGGTGTGACCTTATCTGCTACTGCTTTGGACAGATCATTATAGTAACTTTCAGGCACCGTAGACTTCTTCTTGGCAGCCCCAGACAAGGAAAACCACACCTTTGGCCGGAGCACGGGTGGGATTCCCTTCCTAATCAACCTCCTCAATGTAACAGCATTAGACACAGCAGACAATTTGAGAGAAGATTTGAGGGCAACCCCAAAGGACAAGGACAAAATCTGAGGCTGCAGGTACCAATTGGCACCTTTGCTGGCCTCCAAGGCCCACCAAGCCCTGCCCTGTTGCCTCACCTTCTCCCTCACCTCATTCAACACATTGACATCATCAACATTGCCTTCTACAGTAAAACCATATAGGTCCTGGAACTTCACAACAATATTGGCCCTCCTGGCATGGATGCTGGGCCTCAAGAAATGTAATTGAGATTGTAATTCAAAAGGCACTTCTGGCCTCCTCTGAGTTCCATACATATTTCCAAGGGCTGTTGATGTATATCAAGCCAAAACTCAATAGGGGAAAGAGATAGAGAGAGGCACACAAAAAAGAAAATAAAGGGTTGGTTTCTTTAACTCTATGAAACAAAGAAATGCCTAATTCTAAGCAATGGGAACGAAAGCTTTGAACTTTTGAGGAGGGCAGCCTCAAATCTTGTTTTTTTTTTCTTGAAATGGGTACCTCTAGATTTTGGTGATAAAAACAAGATTCAATCCACCCTCAATCTATTGATTAAAAAACAAAAACAAAACAAAAAACAAAATTTCCTTCCACTGGGACTATTGTTTAAAAACTGGATTGAAAGATTAAACAACAGACCCAGAAAGAGGGAAAATTCAACAGCAACAACATAAGAAAGAAAGAAAAAATAACTCAAGAAACAAAAGGTGGATTTAAGACAAGGAAATTCCATAAACAGACCTTTCTGGTTAAGTACTCAGCGCAAGAACATACTAATTATAGAAAGGGTAAGTGAGTAAAATGGATCGGAATAGGATAGAACAATCCGAGTCTTGAGGGTCGAATCGAGCTTCAAACGAAGGAGGACTCAACGCCAAAAATGATATTTTGAGGTGGGCTTTGATCAATTTCTCTCAGTCGCATTCAGACTCTGCTTCTGATCTTTTAATGGCGAACTGGGAACACAGGATCGGTTTTGCAAAGATCTGCTTTTAATTTTGGGCTGGCTTTATAATAATGATAAATATTTGAAATCTTCTTTTTCTGTAGAAATGTTTGTTTTCTAAAAAGAACGTTAATTGAAGTGGACATTAAAGAGAGACGTTGATGATTATTGAGCCGATTAAAAGTTAATTTCCATACTGGGAAAAATTACATAAACACCCTTTTTCTTTTTCACACAACCCAATGATGAGACGATGGGGATATTCGACATATCACTTTACTAATAATAGCAATTTTAATACAATACGTTATTTTGATGCATATTCTACTGTATTTTGTCATAGATTTGTATTAGAATAGTAGTTTAATTCAACCTTAATATATGATAAAAACAAATTATTATTTTTGAAGATATTAAAACAAAATTTAAAATTTAAAGGTAAATACAACATGAATTGAAATAAATTTTACTATATATGATAAATATTTTCATTAAAATAAGGAGTTGCCTTAAGATCAGAAAAGATTTTAAGGAGCCTAATTAATCATTAAATGCCACACAATTCTACATACAAGGGATAGTGTTGTCATTTTAGTTGAAATAATTACAAGGACATAACGGTAACTTACGTTTCTGACTGTGACTGTGGCTGGAGGGGTGAGCTGGCGGTTTTGGGGCCGACCGGGTGACCCATGTCATTAAGGGCGGAAAAGGATATGGGCCTGTCAAACTTAGGGGTCCCAACTGTATTTTTTCTTTTTTGAAAGTAGGTCCCAACTGTTAGTTGTGGTTCTATTATACATTATTTAGTTATTTATTTGGAATACTCGTCCTTCAAAAATAAATGACCATGTAGTTTCAAAATATATATATATATATATATGATCATGTGTGTTAATCACTGACTGTGATATATATATTTTTTCTCTTAATTTTTTAACCGTACATAATATAATTTCAATTATTATTTTGTTAAAATATTTGCATATTGAGTTTAAGCTGAATAGGGATAATAATTTTTTTTTTTGAAATTGAGATAATAATTATTTATATTTATATTTATTTGTGTTATTTATAGTTATTTGTTTTAAGTTTTCTTATTTAATACATCTGAGTCAATATAATTGTTAGATGCGAACTATATTTATTTATTGTTATTAATTATAAGAATGAACTATTATTCTTGTTACTATTGGAATATGTAATGTTAAATTTAACCATATGAGTACCGAATAGTTTTGTTCTCACCTGTAAGTATGTGTCAGTCCAAAATGGCTCTAAGCCACCGACATAAAGATGACGAAAGAATGATGTCAATTTTGGAATATTTGTACAAGAAAACGTAGAATAATTAGAGGGTGTAGTTTAGTTGACTGAAGATGCATGTGGGAAATGATATATCTAGTTTTTAGTACTAAGTCTTGATCATGTTTCTACACAGTATAAGAACTTTTCTTTGCTTATATGTCAAGGAGGTGTGTGAATATGTAAGGATATACTGGACTTGGTAAAGTGTGGAGGAATGATGGTTTCGGAAGCATAAAGTATAGAGAAGTTATGTTTGAATACTCTTTGGAAGAAGTAGAAACATAGCTTCAATACTTGAAGGGCACTACATAATTAAACAACCTTAAACAATACTACTACGTGGTCTCCTCCTACCTGCTACATGCATGTATTGTTTGTCAATGGAAGCATGTCGAGGAAGTCTCACGTTGACTAAATAAATATGTAATAAACCCGTATATATATTAGGTTCATTTCATAACCTTTACATGTTATATGTATCCTGTATATCTCATAATTGTACATATTAAACTCATTGTGAAAAAATGGTTGAGAGATCCACATATTGAACTTGTCGTAATAATGGAATAAATTAGAGTCTCTCATTAAAAAATAGCAAAAATTTAAGTGTTATACGTAAAAAAGTAGAAAATAAGTTATTAACATTTCGTTCAAATTGTACACATTATTCTATTCATGATGAAAGCAACTTAAAGTATCTTAGCCGAAACTTGGGAACCAAAAGGTTAGATCTTCGTTTCTGGGTGTATCCGTGAACATCATCGTATTTTTTTTTTATACTGCAGTTTCTGTGTATCAAGTGTTGATAAGTGTCAACCTTATTTATGTAAAAGTAAGGAGCACTACCATTTGATTACTTTTTTATGAGTTACCTTCATAGAAAAAGGAGTTTATCAGGAAGAGAAATGGTGGGTAAATGATACCGTCGTTAAGACTTGAACCTTGATCAAAAAGACCAAAATACAAGTGTCTTTACCACTAAACTAAGCCATCGCGCCGAGGCATTTTCTCATCCAAAACTTCTTGATTTTGATCACGTCTATTTTGATTCAAAGTCATGGTAGTACAGTTGTTATTCTATATGGTGCTATTGGAACTGAATGTTTTAGGGACTTCCACCCTTAATGAAGCTGTCAAAAAGGTTCGGTAATGGTGTTTCAAGTGTCTTGTATAAATTTATGATCAAATCTAATATGCTTGAATTTATTAATAGAAGGTGTTTTGTTGTTAGAACAATTTTTTTTCTTAACTTACATCAATAGGTATGACTTGTCATTTATAGTTTTACAATCCATCTGGAACAGAACAATCAATTCTGATTTTTTCCTGTTGATAGATTCCCCAAATAACTTATAAACAACATATTGTTTAAGATTATTGTCAAAAGAGATTAGATATGCATTTAATTAACAATGTGGAAATTTGATCTTTACAGCTTTGCATTAACCTCTCACGTGTGTTTATTCTAGAGATAATCATATGACGCAACGGTGTACTAACTCTTGATTTCAAAAAGTAACAGTCTGTTTAGTTGCTCAACAAAATGCAACAGTGAACAAAAATTATGTCTGTAAACTAACTATAACACCGTTAATTTTCAAATGAAATGATCATTCTACCCCTTCTCTTCCTCTTCATAACAGCACAGTGTACTAACCCTCAATTTCAAAAAGCATTGGTATGTTTTGTTACTCATCAAAACGGGACGATGAACAAAATTTTCATTTGCATACTAGCTAACTCAGTGAGGGTTGAATTTTCATTTTCATTTTCAATTTCAAAATTTTCAAAATACATCACTTAAAACTTACATTTTGCTTTATTGGTTGCAGAATTTTAACAATGATGCTAAAAAATTCTTATAAGAAAACAAAGGCCAATATGTATTTCTCATCAAAATGCTACAAACATAATTTATTGGTTAATTTGTATGTCTTCTTTCACAATTCCCTTGTAGTTTGTGAAATTGGATACTTTCATGTGATATTTTAGCAACATGTCATAAATCTTTAGTTGTGTACTGTTACTCAACGTATTTAGTTTCCAAGAAAAAATAACTTATTATATTTTTAAATTTGTTGTTTAGATTGTTCTTGAACTCTATCAAACAAACTTCCAAAGTTATTTCACATACAAATTTCAACCACAGACTATTGATATCAACCATCACACACACCAAAGTACAGTCGTGTTTCTTAATATAATAAATTTGAATATAAAGAGTGTGCCTAGTAAGCCGACTCTTGTTTAATTGTTATTTATTGAAAAGAAAAGTGATTTCCTATGAAAAAAAATAAACCAACAGTGCACTTTTGAGACTTGGTATATTTTGGCATAATAGGATAACTTTGAGGTTGTTTTTGTTATTTTAAAAATATGATGAAGTTCTTGATGCATTCTCTCATAGGAGAAACCCAATCTGCTTTTGTACTTGGGCGATTAGTTACTTATAATATTGTTGTCTCGTGTGAAGTTTTACGTTACTTGAGGCAGAAAAGAACAGGAACAAAGAAGTATAGGGTGATAAAGCTTGATATGAGCAAGGCATTAGATCATGTTTAATGGAATTTCATCTTGGGATTTATGTAAAAGATGGGTTTTAATGTTCAATAGATTGAGATGATCTCGGAATGTTTGTCTCTAGTGTCTCTTAATATCGTTTCTAGTGGACACTTAGCTGGTCCAGTTTACCCTCAGAGAGACGTCAAGCAAGGAGACCCACTGTCCCCTATTTATTTTTATTATGCTCAGAAGGTCTCTAAGCTCTTATCAATCTTCATGTCCAGCAAGGTGTCAGGATTGATTGCGTTGGAAGGCTGTATATATGTCGAAACGTTGTGTTTTGAGTTTAATGAGTCCGAACACGTGTCGTGCTGGAATTGGTATTCAGTCGCTCCACGTGTCTTTAGCTTATTAGTCTTCTGCTTATGACCGTTGTGGGTCTTGTCTGCTTCCTCATGTGGTCCTAAAGTTGTTTGGGCGTCATGGCATCCATTCCGTGAGTTCAGCAAAGGCAGAGAGAGTATTACAGGGACGACAATCAGCTAGGGTTTGTGATTTGGGTAATTGGTAGTGTAGCTTCGTTGGTAGAAAAACGGTCTCCGCAGGCATCTCTGTAATTCAAGCTTTTTTTCAATCGAGCTTTCATTATCATTTCTTCCAATTTTTTCTTATAATCTTCGATCTATTCAAGCTTACAAGCTTGACACAAGGCATCGTGAAAGGATGCAAAATAACAAGAGATGCGCTAGTTACATGTATTTCAGAGCAACAAGGGATGAAGCTACTCGTATAAAAATCTTCTTGTAGTGTATGAAAGGGCTTCAAGACAGGTTGTAAACTTCCAAAAATCGTCTATATTTTTCAGTAGGAACGTAGCAAAAACAGAACGAGCTCATATGAGATAAGGGAAGAAGACCAGAGCTCATTGTACTTAGGTTTACCTAATGTGATGGGTAGAAATCGAAAAAAGGCTTTAAATTACATTCCAGACCGAGTACAGAAGTGAGAAAATACTTGGGGACAACAAGATACTTTCGAGAACTGTAAAAGAGATCCTACTTAAATCGGTTGCTCAAGACATACTCGATGGGGGTATTTTTGTTCCCTGATGGGTTGATTAAAGACATCGAAAGTTGTATGACTCGTTATTGGTGGAGATCGAACGGTGATGGATCAAGGGGAATACACTGGACTACTTGAAAAGAGCTATGTAAAAGTAACTACTTGAAAAGAGCTATGTAAAAGTAAGGATAGCAGGGCCTGAGCTTACGGGAACTAAAAGACCTCGTCTGTAAGAGAGAAGGGTACCTGTATCTGCAATTTTTCTGTGGTGCATTGCAATAGGGAACCTGAAAATTTTCTTCATCTCTATTACTTTTGTGACCTCGATGTTGGATGTTGGGATCCACTCATACAACTTCCCACACCGGACCAAGATAATGATTTCTAAAGTTGGTTTAAACCGATCAGCCGTAGGGCATCGGAAGAATAAATGATACACATCATGGCAGCAATGTGGACGATTGGGAAGCTCTGGAATGCTTTAGTATGGAAAGGAAGAGCCCCATCTCCATGACAGAACAATATTACAGTATTGGGAGAGGTTCGAGAATGGAAGCAAGCCCAAACCGGCTCCGGTAACTCATACTCACCCAAGCCCTGACCCTAACCACCCACATGAGAGATCAAGATCAATGTAGATGCCTCAGTAGACAACCAACACGACTGTATCGGGAAAGTTTAGTTCCCGACAGACTCCAACAGAAACTTGCTAGACTTGTCCGTCCAACGAATCCAAGGGGTTATTCATTCTACGTTAGTTGAAGCGTTATCTGTTCAGGAAGCACTTCAATGGATCAATGGACGATACATTTGCATTTGGCTGTCTTCTGGTATGTCAAGCCATTTTGAGCCTAGTGAGATTCAACTCTTCTTTTGGTATGATAATTCAACTGTAAATTCCTATTAGGATTGATACAAGAATGTCCGATAAAACTTGTATGTCGAACTGCAAATAAAGCAGTTCATGAATTAGCTAGATTTGATATATACTTTGTGGACAATGTAGGGACGGCCTTACAAAAGCCCCCTGAACCAGATGTCATGTCCTCCAACGCTATTTTAGAGCAATAAATCCTATATTTTATCTCAAAAACATATTATAGTTTGTTAGATCAGAAAATTTTTGATTGGAAATCAATTATAAGGAAAACTAATTATTATTTAGACCGTTAGAAGCAATCCACCAAAGACCATTGTTTCAAATGATAGATTGAGTCGAAAAAATATTATAAATTACAATCACATATGATCAGTGGCGGAGTCAGGATTCTTGGTGAGAGGGGTACAAATTTTTTTCTCAAGTAACGTAAAGATAATATAAAATAATTTTAAATATATTAATATCACATAAAATGACAATAAATGCCTACTAATTACATGTCGTGATGTCGAAAATTTATTTTGCCCGAAAATAAAAATCAATGTCGAATTTATCTCACTTCGGTTAGTTTTTTCATTAAAAAATAAAAGTATTTTGAAAAATGACAATCAACAAATTAAATATACTAAATTTTTTATACTAACTAGAATTAGAACACTAAATAATAAGAACAACATCAATTACAAAATTAGAATATAGAAATTCAAAAATTAAAGGTAAAAAATGAGAAACATAAAAAAATTGAAGGTTTTTTTGAAAAGTTGGGGGGGAGTGGGTCTGCCCCTGCATATGATTCCTAATTTTAATTTGGGAATATTATTCATGCACGTCTAAAACTATGACCTATTTTTACAGATTCATCTTAAACTTAAAATCAATTTACATGTTTATATATATAAATAAATAAAAATTAA
>JAYMSW010004452.1:0-10978 GCA_036897725.1 Erodium texanum | reverse complement strand
CATCTTACGGGCCAAAATCGGAGTTCGTATGAGAAAGTTATGCCCTCCGGAAGATCAGCCAGATTCCGGGACTCCTGGAAATCGTTTTTAGCTCTATTTTCTCCAAAAACGCTCCTTTTTGCTTTGTTTTCTCCAGCCATACCAAAGATAGACCAATCACAAGTAACAAGGCATTTTTACTAAATTAACTACTCAAAAGGGATTAAAATCATTCAAGAATGGGCAATAAAGTGTCGAATAAGACACTAAGATGCGTTCGCATCAGACACCTTATATGTTAGGAAATTGGAGGTAAAGTTGTGGCCTTGGGTCATCACATAACATGTAGTAGAGAGACCCTTATGCATGCTTTGGTTATAAGTAAACCACATGTACGCACCGCGTCTGGGCGGGGCTTGGGCTAATTCCTATTTTTCACATGAAATCCTAACTTCTTTTCCAACATTAATGGAGGTGACTTTTTGGTCAAAGGGTGTATGTTTGAAAGAGTGTGTTCTCTCATATTTAAAGGATTGAAATTGGATAAAATACTCGGTTCTTTTCCAAATATTCTTCCTCCATTTTCTTCTTACAGTTTAATACAAGTCAAGTATTAGTTCGCCAGACTCACTATCTGAAGCACTCATTAGTGGTTTAGTCCATTTCATCTTGGGAGATCCTTGCTCGTTCAACCTTTCAATGCCATAGAGCGAGCAATATTGTCTTAAGGAAACAGCCTTCTACTGGACTCGAGGACCCTATCTTCAACAAACTTTGGTCTGTCTCGCAGATTCATTAGCACATCAACCTACAACTGTTCTTCTTTATTTTCATTTGTTTCAAGTGGTATATAAGCTTAAGACAATATTTTTGCTCCAAATTTCTGTTTCTTAGAGAACTTTTTTTTCGAAACAGAATCATGAGTACTGAAACATCCCTTTTTTCATCCTCAACTCCATCTCTTCCAACTTTAACTCTGACCACGGGTTCAATGCTTTCTCATCCAACGTTGGTTGTGTCTTATGGTGAAAAATAGAAAAGTTCAATGGTATGAATTTACAGTAATGGTAGCCATATATGTTGTTCTGGTTTACTATGTTTGGTGTAGACAAATTCCTGATGGAGAACCCCATGTGATGGAAGAAAATGAAACCGATAAAGATAAGTTAATGACTAAGAATGCATGAAATTTTTTTGACTATCTTTGCAAGAACTATATCCTCAATTGTTTAGAAAATGAGTCCTACAGTATCAATTGTGTACAAAACTACTAAGCAACTTTGGGAATCCTTAGTGAAAAAGTACAAAATTGAAGATGCTGGGATGAAGAAATTCATTATCAAAATTCTAGACTTCATAATAATAGACTCCAAGACTATTATCAGTCAGATGCAGGAGCTACATTTGATCTTCTGTAACACCCATGATGAGGAGATATCTTTAAGTGAGTCATTTCAAGTGACTACAACAATTGAGAAGCTACCCCAACATTGAAGGATTTCAAGAATTACCTAGAATACAAGCATAGGGAAATTTCATTGGTAGATCTAATTGTTCGTTTGAGGATTGAGGAGGATAATCACAAGTCGGAGAAAAAGACCTCTGAGAAGTGTAATGACGATAGTCACACCAAGAAGACTTCCAAGTTCATGGGAAAATGCAACAATTTGTCATAAAGGGACACAAAGCTGAAAAATGTTGCAAACCCCAAGAACTTCAGGAAGCATAAAAAAGTTCAAGTTGACATCACAATGACTAATAATATTTGTGGAGGTGTACAAATCAATCAAAGCTGAAGAAAGCTAAAAAAATGTTGCAAACCCAAGAACTTCAAGAAGCATAAAAAAGTTCAGGCTAACATCACAATGATAATGTTAACCTTGTTACATACATAATTTGATTTTTGATTCCTAATCAACTGTTGTTTTTACTAGATTACCATTCTGGAGCAAGAATTGAAAAAAACTAAGGCTGCTTTGGCCATATCAAATGTGAAATTTAAGGTTAAAGAAGAAGTATCAGCAGCACCTATAGTGGCTGCAACGGACAAGTAGAAGAAGCATAGACTAGAGAGAGAAAGAGTCGTACACAATAAGGCGACCTCTCACTACTAATAATACAAAGGGAAAATCACATCCAGTTACCCCTAACTCTCATCCAATGTCACTCAACTGCACCCACTTTTAAATATTTTTCAGAACTCCCTCAACTTTGTTTTAGTCTCATCATGCATAAAAAAAAGTAAGTATCAGAGTTGCAATAAAATGTAAAAAACAACATAAATACCCCTCCCTACAATCTTCAACCAACTTTAAACCCTAAAATATCAAAACCCTTACCCTCGAACATATCCTTACCGAGCCCTCACCAAAGTCCAAATTAAAAAAAAATTAATTTGAATTTTAATAGAAATTTTGAAAATATATTCTAAAATTTTAATATTACTACAAAAACATTTCTTAAATTAAAAATAGTATATATATTTTTTCTATTGAAATGACTAATAAAGTTATTAAACTTGAAAAATATCAAAATTGAAATTACTAAAGTTTGAAAAGACTTCTAATTTTCAGAATAGATGAAGACTTTTCTCAGTTGATGGAGGACGGCGACTTCGACCACTGATGGAGGACCTAGTTAGTCTCCTCCGTCCAGATCTGCGATGTTGGTTATAATCCTCCGGTTGCGTCCCTCAACTTTGGTGTGGCGGTCCCTGGGGGACAAAGCTCGGCCCTGGCAGTCACATCTATATCAACGTATGACCCTGATGGGAGGAGGTAGAAGTTGGGTTTCCTGGTTCGCATCCGACAGAGGGTTTGAATCGAGTGGCTCCTCCAACAACACACCCTGAGTCGTTGTTATCGCGAGCTCCAACAGCGATCATCCTTCGGCGACACCCAATATGACTCTGGCGTCTATCATTGGGTGCTCCGACAACACCCAACATGACTTCGGCGGCAAGAAGATAGAGTTCTCCTTGATTTCATTAAAACTTATTATTTCAGATTTTTTTTTTTAAAAAAAAAAAAAAAAAAAACTAGTTTAGGGTTCGGGTAATTGTAAGGTTTGGGGATTAGGGAAGTGTATGCTTGAGGGTGAAGGTTGTGATGTTTTGGGGTTAAGAATTGGGGTTGAGAATTTAGGGTTTCAAAGTTGAGGGTATTTTGTTCTTATTTAGGAGGGGGGCATTTATGTCTTTTTACTTTTCATTTTAACTCCGTTACTTGCTTCTTCTTTTTTCATGATTAGATTAGTCAAAGATGAGGGGTTGTGAAAAACATTTAAGAATTAAGTATAATTGAATGACATTAGATAAGAGTTGAGAGTAGCTAAATGAAATTTAGCATGCCACAAACACTATTAGGAATGTCAAAACAAGATATACAAGCCTTGTTTTGTTAACATGTATGTACCCATATTAACATGTCACATGAAGGAGCTTATCTTCTGCGTTTAAGATCTCCATTGTAATGCTACTGTAAAGTTTCTCACATATTAACTTGTTACATCAAGAATCTTTATTTGTTCTTTTAAAGGCCGATTATAAAAAATGATAGTATGATTTAAACTTTTTGCAAGCTGGTTACATCATTTAAAAATCATTACAAATTGGTACTATGAATGATATTTTTTCGTTATCAATTATGTTTAACAAAAATGCGTACATATAAATACGTGAACATGATTTCCCCTTTTCATTTTTAAATATCTCCTTGAATCAGAGAAGGGAAAACTCTGTTAATTAACCCCTTAAAATATATCTTTCACATGTATTAATAACATCTTTCATCAATTTTAGAAATTATCGAAAAGGTTTCCACACTTCCTCAAATGTGTGCAAAATTTTCAAAATACTATAAATGTCTTTTGAGTATAAAATTTGAAAATTTAAAAAATAAAAATCTTTATCGGTTTGTTTAGGGTTCAACCAGGTCAATTTCCAGCATCTTGAAAAACAAGAAGTTATAATTCAAAGAGGTTTGAAATTGATTAAAGATATCATTGGTACCCCAAAAAAAAATGTGCATTTCAAAGAATTAGTATCTGAAGTTTTCCCTTAAAAGTTAAAAAAAACATCTCAGTTTTCTAAAACATTAGAAAAAGCATATAAAACTAGTATTTAAATTGGCATTTCTTTGATTATTAATGGTGTCATTCATGTTGCAAAAAAATTGCCTTACCAGCTTAATACAATATTTAGAAGATGACACTTGCAATAAAGAACAAACACACAGTCAATTTTTACATTTATCCCTTCTTCTGAAAGGCAATTCACATTTTTCATAGTAAGTGTACTTAACTTTTGAGTGCGGATTCACATGAATAGCCAATCCACACTTAATATTTATTTATTAGACAACAAATGTGCATAAACTAATCATTACTAACATATCACTCACTTTACAAGGCAAACTAAACAAAGTTACCAAAGCAACTTTCATGTTGCTGCTTGTACAGGCTGTGACTCAACTTTCAATTCCAACAAGAACATCAAAGTAATTTAAATAAATACACTCCATCCCCACCATTCATCAAACTTCAATTCCTAAACATCATTGCTACAGCATTCTTCAAACTTCAATTCTTCAAACATTTGCTTTCACTTTTAACTATCAAATTATATACCGGTCACCACTCCATAGCTGGGTTAATTAAAGAGACCTCCAGCTACATTTCTCATCATTTCCTTGATCTGGAAGAAAATGTAGATGTAATATAATGTTAGTGTATATTTGATGTTTTTATAAACATGAAACATAATTATGAACTATACATGCCTGCTTTCCTGAGAGACCAACATCCTTCAGATCATCGAGCTGAAAAATGAAATTTAGATGTTAGTTCCAACTTCCAATATCAATGTTATATCACTTAATTATGCTATTATATGCCAAAATAGTAAATCTGAGTTAACATTAAGCCTAGTCATTTTATTGGAATTACTTACGGTCTGAAAAGGTTCAAGAGTTTCTTCTCGGAGTTCCAGAATGTAAGTAGCTCTTTTTTCTCCAATTCCCTATATAATAAATAGTAAATATGATAACTCTACACAATATGCTAATATTGGAATTGTTAGAAGATGGAACCGTTAGAAGATGTTCTCACCTTCAGTCCTTTTAATTCTTCTCTGTTAATGGCAGACAAAAAAAAGGAGAAAAAGATTAAAGTTTGTAAGAAATAGTTTGAAGAACATGAAAAAAAGAGAGTATAAATAGATTATTTGCAAGACTTATGATTAAAGTTTGTAAAAAATAGTTTGAAGAACATGAAAAAAAGAGTATAAACAGATCATATGCAAGACTTATGCATAAAACTTATTTTTCTTTCTACCTAAAACAGAGAGTATTTACTTTTTCGTATTAACTCAAACAAAAGTTGATGAAAGACATCCCATAAACATCACAAAGAGTAGAATGACAACAAAATGATCCCATGGAAACTAGAATCCCTAGCCAAAAACTCTACATAGAGAAGATGTACTTACTTGGTGGCGGTATTCAAGAACCGAAGGAACTCTTGGACGAGGGAATTCTACAAAAAAAAAAAAAAGAAGGAAAGCACAGAAACAAGTAGTAATGAGAAATGATATTCACACATAGCAATTAGACAAGTAATATTTCCAGAAAAATTGGTCATACCTTCATTCCAGTACTTCTTACACTAAAGGTTTCCCAAGGGCTATTAAGATTAGCAACATCACATTTATCGGTGACTCTCATACTATAATCAAGAATTGGAGTTTTTGGTTCCTCAATATCAGTAGAGGAGAATTGAATTTCTAGTGGCGCCTTTATAGATAGCGGAGTTGAAGAATGAAGTGATTTTAGTGTGTTTGATAACTCCCTCAATCTCACACTTAAGGGAGGTGATTTTCCTTCATTAACAGTTGAACCCTTGTTTTCTTTATCTATGCAGTGCTCACCTATAGCATGATAAATAAATAAATAAATATCTCACTGAAACATAAAATTTGCATTGTAACGAATTAGATTTCAGGAAATGCACGCTGCTTACTTTCTTCAATCAAGGATAAATCTTTTGTGTCTTCGGTAATAGGAGTTCCTTTGTCTAGATTAGTGACCTCCTCATTGTTCACATAGATATCCTATTAAACAAGATAACAAATGTATCAGTTTCCAATAAATCAAATCACCACATTGAGATTGAATCAACTAAGAAAAGTATATCTTCATGCAATCAATTAAAACTAATTCATTACTTTTCCGACAGCAGAAGTAGGTTCCATATCCTTTAGAGAAACTGTCAAGGAACTTTCCTGCAAAAATATCAACTGAGCTCAATCACTGCTTCCAAATTGTTATGTTAATAGTTAAATGGAACAAAATGAGGGACAATTGCCTTTGTAAGGATTGAAATGAACATTTCGTATGAATAAAAAAAGATCCCCTACAATACCTGTTCGACAACAAAAGTAGGCACCATATCCTTTTGAGCCATTGTTGAGGGACTTTTCTGCATAAGCATCAAATGGAGCTCAATTTACTGTGTTCAAAATGGTATATTCCAGTTAGACTGAGAGGAAAGAAATAAAATACTTCTCCTAGAGGAACAGGTGTGTTAGTAACAACTGAAATGAATTTTCCCTGCAGAACAATAAGAAGGTATTATTAGTGTCACACTAAATTAGGATTATATGAATTGATAGCAAAGGAAGTTTTTCAGATCAGATTACCTCTTCTTCAACAGATGGTACTTTGGTTGAAGTAATATGTAATGATTGAAAATTTGCCTGCATCGAGTCAATTCAGTGAGTGATAAAACTATTTGTCTTTCTTTTTCATTAATAGCAAGCACACAAAATAGTTTTCAACCTGTTAGAGTTTAGTTTATTTCCCGTTACAAGTATTTCCTATTCCTAGTTTCCTATTAGCTTTTCCTATTTCTACGTTGCTTAGCATTATTGTATTTCCTATTCAGTATAGAACTATTCCCTATATAAAGGGATCTTCAGTTGTAAATTGTAATTCATAATCAAGCTCTCAATCAATAATACACCGTATTTTAGAACTCAACACATTCTATAATATGGGTCTTACACTCTTACTTTTCTTAAGTTGACGCCTATTCATGTAAAGACCCTCCATCGAACTATTACATGCATTTTCTTGGAATATTGGCCCAGACAGAAAAACTTCCCAAACCAACAGAAATGGTCTCAATTTCTTTGCAGAGAATCAACAAGTACATTCAGAAATTTTAGAATGATAATTACCGTCATGGATTTGGTCGAATGAGTGGCTTCACCAACTCTGGAATGATCAGTTACCTTCTTGGGTTTGGTGAAGCGAGTGGCTTCATCAACTCTGGAATGATCTGTTACCTCCTTAGGTTTGGTCAAATGAGTGGCTTGAGCAAATAGGTTCCTTCAAATAATAAGAGAAAACAAAACACAAAATTGGATATGTACAATATAATAAGAGAATCAAGAAACTTAAATGGATATGTACATACAGAGAGAACTAGGCAATTTTGTCTAGTGCAAAGCTTAGTTCTATACCTAGCTTTGATGGCAGAACCAGCACCAATCACTTTCTTTTTAATACCAATAACTTTATTTTCAGAACCAATCACTTTCTTTTCAGAAACAGGCAATCGGGAAGCAGTTTTTTTGTTCATATGAACAGAGACACTCTTAGATATTTGGCTCTGCTTCACAAGCACCTGACTCCTTTGAACTTGTTTTGTGACACTTTTGCTTTTCTTTGTGGAGTCCATGATGCAACTGTTTCTGCTTTGACAAGACCGAGAAGCCAACTTAACCATACACATGGAATCTTGGCAAAATAATGGGTTCTGCATTCATAAATAATAAGAATTAGACCAACATACATCTTTGGACAAGTTGGTGAATCATAAACTTAAGTACCAGAAGCAAAACCTTACCAAGCAGGTAACCATCAAAATTTTGTTTGTCACACCCAAAGAATCTTGCAAAACACGAGTAAGTTTGCTTTCCCGGTATGGGATACGGCTTTCATTGACATTCAGTGCTAAAACAACATTCTGCAAGGCATAAAGTGACTTGTTGATTTTAGCATTCTCAACAAAGTTGTAGCCATCGCTGTTCTTTCTTCTAGAATCCTCATAACCTGATTAAAGGCCAAAGGCAAATTAATACATGTATATTTCATAAGAAATGCTGAAAAGGGTGATCATTCAGGTTCTAGATAATTGCACCAAACCTGCCAAATCAACAAAATTCATCTTGCCCACAAGAGAAGTATCAGAGTTTGCATTGCTAGATGACACGTATACTATTAAGCCCTTGTGACTCCTACGATGAAGCTCAAAAGTTGTCTTCTGAGGGGCCTTGAGTGAGCCAAAATATAACTTGTGAAATTCTGAAATGGATTTCACCGGAACCTGTAAAAAAGAGAGACTACTAAGTACTTGAACTGGAACAGAACAAAAGTTGCATCATAGTAACCAAACCAAACCAAACAATTCAATAAAGCCTATAACTTGCCTCAGAAAGTCCTCTGAGTTGAATTTTCCCCAGGGCATCTTCCAATACTGAAACTGTAGATCGCTTTAGATCTAAAAGATCATAAACATGGTCCTGGTAAACCTCATAATAAGATATAGTTACAGACATCCCATTCTCTTCAGCCATAAAAAGAATCTCGGCAATTGCTTGGGCTGTCACTCCTGATTTCTCATCAGTACCCTGCAAAAAAATGCATGAATAGTCATATTTACAAGGGACATACAACCAACAACAACATTTAAATACACATGAGATAGTGAAAACCCCCACCTGTATTAGATAGCTCTTTCCACTGCCTCTTGCTCCGCAAGCAATGACAGTTGCATTACACCCATCAAACACACCAGAAATAAGAGGCTTTACTTCTCTCAAAAATACCACATCAGTGCTATCATTTTGGTCATAGAAACCATCCAATTCATAAGACTCTTTACGGCTGCAAGACAAACATGTTTTATGTTTTAAAACAAATAAATGAATCATCTACACTGCTATTAACATACTGAAGAGATCTGAAATTTTATACTATATAGGAGTGTTCCCACAGTAAGCACAACATCAGGCTAAAATTTCAAACAATATGTTTCAGTTTATTCCCTTGAACAAATTTCTCAACATGAACATCATTAATTGAAGATTCAATCTTTCACTTTACTTCCTCACGTACCAGCAGAAAATAAACAGAACCCAAACACAAAGATTGAACAAAAAAAAAAAGAACCCTCAAAACCTCACTACCCGATACAGACCTAAATTATGCCCAACAAAATTGAGCTTGCCCTCCCATTATTGCAAATTTTCATCTCCTGAAATTCAAATTTCCAGTTTCTTTGCAATTCTTTTGCTTTGCCCAACCAACCCCACTAAAATGACTCACAGGACATCACTTCACACCAAATAAAAAAGTAGTTTTCATCAAGAGCAAAGAAGAAATTCAAACCTTGCAGATGGGTCAGCAAATGAGATGGAGACAGACTCATACGCCTCTTCACTGGGCTTCTGAACGGAGACCCATGGCGCCGTCGAAGTGGAAGATGAAAGCTTATGCTCCTGTTCCGAAAACCCCCTGATTTTACCGACGATTCGAACCTTCCGAGTTGGGTTCGAGGCCATATCCGCTTGGGAGCATTCTGATGGGAGCGAAGCCATGGATAGACTACAAAAGCAGTGAAATTGGAGCGAGAAGAGAGGGTGAGAGAGAGAGAGAGGACAGTTGATGAAGCGCAGATAATCGAGATCTGGTTTGGGGTGTGTGTGAGGATTAGCCGTTGTGTTTTTGGATTTTGAAATGAAAGGTTCGTGAGCTTAAATGGCGCTTCCGAGTATTTTTGTTTGCACGCTCCAGTACAAAGCTTTCTATAGAAGCTATTTATTATTTATTAAAACATTGTAAGTTAATTATAATATAAAGGAAAATTTTACAACCATATTTCCAACTATGATCTAATTCACAAAACTTCTATCAATTTAAAATCTGATCATATTTTATCAAAAAATAAAATCCGATCATATGTGTGCACAAAATTAAATTTAAGTTTCACTTTCTTAAACTCTGTTAAATTCACAATGAAATATCAATATTACCCTTGCGCATGATTAAAAAAATGAAAAATGAAAAAAATAATAATAATTAGAAAAAAATTTTAAATTTCAAAAATGCAGGAAGTATTTAGAAATTGAATTTTGTTGTAGAAATCAACTCAAATAAATGTGAAATGTAAACAATTAAAAATATTTTGTAAAATTTAAATGAAATTTGTATATATTCAAGACTAAAACTAAAACAAAAAGAAAAATGAAAACCCTCGATACCACTGACCATCTCTAGCTCCACCAGTGAGCAAAACGAAGCTGAAGACATGTCTCTGCCAGAGAGTATGACGGTTCCAGACGACGTCTCACCTTTTCTTATAAATCTACTATTGTCATAATAATCGAGTTGTTGTTATTGAGATTTAAGTTAGTGACCGTTGGAAAATTTTGCTTTATAGCTTTGTTTTGGTTTTCAAGCCTTATCTCGCATCGATTAAAATGTTTGGTTTTAATCCTTTTGTGTTGTTTTGTTTTCTACTCTTAGCTCAAGATGTTATTTATGGGTTTTCATGGTTTGGATCGCAAGCCCGCATGCACATACATCGCCGTTGTTGTCCTTTCAGCTAGGACGGGTCAAGGTCAACTTAGGTTTGAATTCGGGTGGAACACCTGCGGAATTGATTTTTTGGGTTTGAATCTTTTATTTTATCCAAACTTAATTTGAATTTGAATTTGAATTTTTTGAATTTTGAATCCGGTTTTCAGATCTGAGTTAAGGTCTTTAGTGTCTTTGAATGCTCTATAACATATCGTCTTTAATTGCTCGTCTTGACTTCTCTTCATTCATTCACTTTGATGACCTTGTCTCTTTCTCCCTTTATATTCTTTGAGCACCAAGTTGGTCTCTTCATGTTTTTCAACAAAAAAAATTCTCACAAGAGTTGGCATCTTTTGAAA
>JAYMSW010004451.1:0-10980 GCA_036897725.1 Erodium texanum | reverse complement strand
TGGGGTCTTCAACTATCAGCTTAAGCTTTTAGTTGAATTGGTTCTCTAACGTAGGACGAGAGCTTTCAAAACCCCAAAAACCCACCACTGCTCTTCCTCCATCATCTGCAACTCAACCCAATCCCAATCAATCATCATTCCATTCAGCTTTCACGGTAACCAATCCCGGTAACATCATTCCTTTTAAGCTTACATCCAAGGATCCTCGGTATAAACAGTGGCGTGAAATGTTTCAGAGAATGTGCATAAGCCATGACACTATTTCTCATCTCATCGATCCCACTCCAACACAACCGGATCACCAATGGTTGCGCATCGATGCTCTGGTGGTTACATGGCTCTATGCCACTGTACATGGTGATCTTCTACCTGATGTGTTCAAACCAAATGCAACAGCAAGACATTTGTGGAACTCGATCGATTCGTTTTTTCGGGACAACAAAATGGCCTGAGCCCTTCATCTTCAACATCAATTCCGAAATCTCCGAAAAGGGGCTCTCTCAATCACAGATTATTGTCAGAAACTCAAAGCTCTCTCCGAATCATTAGCATATGTGGATCACCCCATTACAGATCAGGAACTGGTCGTTCAAGCTTTGCACGGCCTTCTCGAAACATACAATAGCACCGTTGAGGTAATCCAACATCAAAAATCTGTTCCCAACTTCTTTACTGTTCGTTCAATGTTACTTCTTGCTGAAATCCGTCACCTTCAACCCCCTGAGCAAGGATCTGTCCTTTATGCTTCTAACCCACCTTCATATACACCAATCGGTACCCATAGCAGAGGCAAGCAACGAGGTCAGGGGCGCGGCTATGGTCGTGGCTCCGGCCGTACACACAATTTTTCTTCTTCTCCAGGTCTACTTAGTGCAGCGCCAGCAGTTCATCAGCCCTATCCCAGCATGTATTACTCTCCACAGCAGCACCAGCTCCGTCACTTCGCCGAAACACGGCAACAACCACACTCAGCATATGTAGCCTCCATCCACACGATGCAACATCCGGGCTCAACCATGCAGCCCTGGCCCGCAACATATATGTCTCAACCCGTGCCCAATCATCAATGCCCGGCCCAACTCTCTCTTGGCCCAAGTTTAGTATCCTAACTCTAGCTACATCTCGGCCCAAGTGGAACAACCTCTCCACTTCAGCTCCCACTTGGCCCAAGTCCATCAACAGCTTCCTCCATGGCCCAGGTTCATCAATCCCAACAGCCCACAGATTTACAACATATATTTTACAATAACTCTTCCACCTCCAAATGATGAATGGTACATGGACATTGGAGCAACATTTCATACTGCTTCTCATTCCAGTACGCTCTCTTTTGTTACACCGTGTTTAAGTCCTAATTCAATTATTGTTGGTAATGGTGTTGCTTTACTTGTCATATATACTGGACATACGTTTTTTAATACCCCTCATAAATCTTTGCATTTACGTGATATTTTTGTTAGTCCACACATTATTAAAAATCTTGTTTCTGTGCGTCAATTTACTCGTGATAATGCATGCTTTGTTGAATTTGATCCTTACGGTTTTTCTGTGAAGGATCTACAAACTGGGACACCTATCCTCCGATGTAATAGCACCGGAGATCTCTACCCTGTTTCACCTTTCACACTCCAACCATCATCGACCTCATTAATGCTCTCCGCTGATGTCTCCAACTCTACCTGACATCGTCGTCTAGGCCACCATGGACAACCTATCTTTCGTTTTCTTAGTTCTAGAAGCTTCATTAAATGTAATAAGAACTTTTCGGACTCTATTTGTCATGCTTGTCAATTAGGCAAACACTTACGCCTACCTTTTTATCCTTCAATTTCTTGTACTGCAACTTTATTTGAAATTATTCATTCTGATCTTTGGACTTCACCTGTTGTCAATCCTAGTGGATTTAAATATTATTTGTTATTTTTGGATGATTTCTTTAATTTCTTGTGGGTTTTTCCTTTATGTGCAAAATATGAGGTTTTTAACTTATTTGTTCAATTTCATGCTTATGTTAATACTCAATTTAATCTTCCTATACGATCTTTCAAATGTGACAACGGTCGTGAATTTGATAATACCCCTCTTCAAAATTTTCTTCGATCCCACATAATCTTATCTCGCTTCTCCTGCCCTCACACATCACAACAAAATGGAAAGGCAGAACGCATGATCCGCACCACCAACAACATGGTGCGCTCTTTTCTCTTTCAGGCTCAACTTCCTCCGTCATTTTGGGTTGAGGGACTGAATATGGTTGCTCACATCATAAATATTCTTCCCACTAAATCTCTTTCTTTCCGTACTCCTTTTGAGACTCTCTTCGACACTTTTCCCACCAATGATCATCTACGTGTTTTTGGATGTTTATGTTATCCCAATCTCTCTTCCACTACTCTTAACAAACTCGCTCCCCGATCTACCGCTTGTGTCTTTCTTGGGTATCCCCCAAGTCATCGTGGTTTTCGATGCTTGAACTTATCCACTGGCAAGATTATTATATCTCGTCATGTCACCTTTGATGAGACTATCTTTCCATATTCCTCTCACTTTCCATCAGCACCATCCACTTCTTACGATTTCTTGACATCACCTACTGATGATCTATCTCCTCTCATTCTTCATCAGCCCTTGTTTACACAAATTGATCATTCTCGACTCCCTTCCGTCCCTGATCCTTCTGCCTCTTCATCAAAGACACCTCTTGCCATAGAACCCGACAGGTCCACACCTACTCCACATGAGTCCCCTCCTCACCCCACTTCTCCAGCTCCATCTCTTCCACAGCATTTACCTCCTCGGCCACCTCCTCTTCCTACCCATCCCATGAATACACGTAGTAAGGTTGGAATACTCAAACCCAGACGCATTCTCGACCTCCATGTCAGCACTAATGCAATCTCTCCCATTCCTCGTTCCTCGGCCCAAGCTGTGTGTGACCCTCACTGGAAGCAAGCCATGGCAGCTGAAATCTCTGCTCTTCATGCCAATGATACTTGGGAGCTCGTTCCATGCCCACCTACTGTCAATGTAGTTGGTTCTACATGGATCTTTCGCCACAAGTTTTGCTCAGATGGTACCCTTGAGCGTTATAAGGCACGACTTGTTGCTCAAGGTTATACCCAGCAACCAGGCATTGATTATGATAACACTTTCAGTCCGGTAGTCCAACCTGCAACCATTCGAACTATTCTTAGCCTTTCTCTTTCTCACTCATGGCCTATTCACCAACTCGATGTAAAGAAGGTTTTGCTTCATGGTGATCTAAATGAAACTGTTTACATGAAACAACCTCCTCACTCTCTTCATCCTACCCTTCCACATCATGTCTGTCGCCTTAAAAAGGCTCTCTATGGCCTTAAATAGGCTTCGCGTGCTTGGTACCAATGCTTTGCCTCTTACCTCCTTTCCATCAGTTTTGTTGGCAGTAAAGCTGATGCTTCCTTATTCATTTACCGAAAGGCATCTCACACTGCTTTTCTTCTCCTCTATGTGGACGACATAATTCTTACTGCCTCCACTACCAATCTTCTCTCCTCACTGACCTTTCTTCTAAGTTCTAATTCACCATGGCCAACCTTGGTCCACTTCACTATTTTTTGGGCATCTCGGTTACTCACACCACTTCTGGTCTTCTCTTATCCCAAGAGAAATTTGCTCGCGAAATTCTCGCCTGAGTAAATATGAAAACATGTAACCCATGTCTCACTCCTGTTGACACTAAATCTAAATTTTCCTTCTCATCGGGTTCTCCAGTCTCTAACCCTACTCTATATTGTACCCTAGCAGGAGCTCTTCAGTACCTCACCTTCACACGCCCTGACATCTTCTATGCAGTTCAACAGATCTACCTTTTATGCATGATCCGTGTGAACCTCATTTCCTTGCTCTTAAACGAATTCTTCGATATCTACAAGGAACTCTGTCCCACGGTCTTCATCTGCATCCCTCCCCTGTCTTCTCTCTCTCAGCCTATTCTGATGTCGATTGGGCGGGCTGTCCTGACACTAGTCGCTCCACCTCCGGCTACTGTGTTTTTCTAGGTCCTAATCTCATATCTTGGTCTTCTAAACGACATGTTGTCTCTCGTTTCAGTGTCGAGGCTAAGTATCGGGGTGTTGCCAATATTGTCGCTGAGTCATGTTGGCTTCGCAATCTTCTCCTCGAGCTCCATTGTCCTATCTCACAGTCCACTATCATCTTTTGTGATAACATTAGTTTAATATATATGTCTGGTAATCCTGTTCAGCACCAACGATCCAAGCATATTGAGTTAGACTTACATTTTGTATGTGAGAAAGTCACTGTAGGACAGGTCTGTGTGCTTCATGTACCATCATCATCTCAGTTCGCCGACATCTTCACCAAGGGGCTACCTTCTGTTCTATTCGAGGAGTTTCGTGCCAGTCTCAACATCCTTCCTCATCCTGCTTCGACTGCGGGGAGTGTTAGGCTATAGATTGTGATTATATTTATCTCTTTATTATGTCATATATAGCTTGTATTATTCACATTGTCCAGGTTCATCATACTTAGTATTTCACTTGTATAGGACTATCTCTCACAATGTAACCTGATGTACTTCAAATACTGAAGGAATGCAATACGCAAATCATTGAGAACAATACTCTTTCATCGAGGTCACCGGACACCGGGGAGATGCTTCAACCGGATCCTCGGAATTGCTGGTAGAGGGGGGAGTCGAAACCTGACCCAAGTTTCGACCCAAATCAGCAGAGCCAGGTGAAGCCTCAAAATCAGCGGGAGTAAGACCGGTGGAACCCACGAGCCTCAAATAACAAACAAGTGATATCTAACCTCGAATTGTTACATCCTTCTTAATTCAAACACTAATCATATCTCCTTTCAATCCAAAGTACTAAAATTCAATCCCATGGTGCTTATGTATGTACCTACTAATTATGTTAATTCCTTAATAGAAAGAAGTGATATCTTATAAAACAAAGCTCAAATAACAAACAAATGATATCTTACACATTATCCTTAAACATATATACTAATTCCAATGCTCTATCAAACAAGTCAAGCAAAGCATGAATCCAAACCCAAAAATCACAAGAACAGTACAGAGATATGAAACCGTAACCCAGCACCAATCTATAGTACTTGCAATACGAGTTTGGTCTGAGATTGGATCAGCTCAGCTCGCATCAAATCTAGCTCAACCTCTGCCTTGTGAAGTCTCTTGCATCGTTCCTCCAAATCCATCACCTTGTTTGTATACACAGCCAGTCTTCGCTTCACCAGTCTCAACCCAGAATCGGGCAAAAAGTGTTTCGAGAAATGCTCCAATTCCAGCGACTCCGCCACAAACCGACAGCACCTCCACAAATCCGAATCCTCTTCTTCAAGATCGATCTCAGATTCAACACTCCTTCTCTTCCTCGCGCCAGAAGCAACATCCCATTCTGTCCGGGTCACATGATAATATTTCCTTTTTATTTCGTACAAAGCGAGATCATCGAGACCTGCAGAACCCGATTCTTCGACCCTATCTGGGTCTTCTTCATCGGATGAATCGACCTCTTCTCTGACCTTGTCCGAACCGGAATCTTCAGGATCACCAGAACCCATTTCTTCAACCACATCTTCCTTTACTGGGTCTTCTCCAGGATTCTGTATCTCTTCTGTGAAATCATCATCATCAGAAACCAACGGAATAAAATCGCCATAGCCTTGACAAATTTGTTCCTCGCCGGCCATTGATGGATCTCAAAAGTTTCGATCTTTAAATCAGAGCATAGAAGTGTGAGGAATAGAAGCCTGAGCCAGAGAGATATTTATAGGGAAACTTGATTTCGATTTAGGAAAGGAAAGCAACGTCTGATTTAGGAAAGCACGTGCCTTTTTGTGTAGTCTCAGGATTTAGGAATACTCGGGTTACTTGTAGCGCAAGATATTGGTCTTATTGGCTTGTGCTGGAAATGAAGCCCACTGGGCATTCTCTCATCGGGCTCACCTAACATTCAAAACCAGTGGCCGTGACCCACATAGGCCAGTAAGAAATAAAACTAACTTTACCTTCTTCCTTCCGGCCCATTTACGAATTGAACATCCCAAAGGCCCGATTACAATGAAAAATAATTAAAATAGCGCTAGAAGGAGGGGTCGAACCTCCGACCTTGTGGTTAACAGCCACACGCTCTAACCAACTGAGCTATTCCAGCACCCTTGCCTTGCGTCAGTAACGCAGTTATATAAATAATAAATGTATATTGTTTTCTGTCATAAACTGTTCACCAGGTATTGTTCCATATGTTTGTATCATGTCTGATATTCACCTTCCTCGGAACATAAAAGTATAGAGTAACTATGAAGTTTAAAGTCCAAGTTGTGTACACATGTAGTATCTTGTGCTTGTGCACATTTATAATAATGTTAAAAAAAACGCATTCGTTTATGTTAATGTTCTTTGCCTACTAATGACCATTCTGGTTGCTGCATTTCAGGTAGCGTTGAAAGCTGGTTTCTCAGCATCCTCGGCTGCATCGAAAATCTTACCTGGAATTTCAAGTGAAAACGTGAATCTATGGATTGATATTTCAACTGACAATACATAAATATATATACACTTCGATGATGAATAGATGTCAAACAAAACGGAGAATTTGTAGGCTATGGATCTTACAAATTGAGTTTACCACGCCCCCTCTAATCTAAATTGGTGGTATAGAATACAAATTGAGTTTACCTGCTAAGCGATGGAATTGTTCATGAATCAAAGGCTGTGAAGATATTAGCAGTTCGATTACCAGAAGAGAGTGTGTGAAGCAAAATGGTGCCTTGAGTGAGATGATATCATATGAAATGATAATCATTCTATATGTTCTTGGTGCATCCATGAAAAACATCATTGGGAGCAGTTTGGATAGCATTTTGATTGTTACAGTGAATAGAAACAGTGGTCTCGTGAACGACACCCATGTCGTGCAACAAACATCTTAGCCATAGAACCACGAAAGTAGTGTCAACAAGAGTTTGAGATTCTGCCTCTATGGTAAGACGACATTTGACTATTTGGAGTGGGGGCAATTTAGTGTGAGTCAATCCTACTCGAGAGATGAGACCTGGCACATACTTGGCTTGAGACAAATGATAGCCATATTATAATGGTGAGATTTCTAAGTCGAGAAAGTATGTGAGAATACCAAGTTCATTCATCTCAAATTGCTTATTGAGACAACGCTTGAGGTCCGAGATACCCTAAATATAGTCACCAGTAATAATCATGTCATCCACATAAAGTATAAGTAGAATATATCCATTAAGGTTTTCTTGACGAAGAGGACAGTATCATGAGGACTAAAGATGAACCCGAGATCAGTCATGGTGCATTGAACTTCGAGAACCATGCTTGCTGAGCTTGTTTGAGTCCATATAAAGCCTTCTTTAGACGATAAACTGTGTTTGAAGGGTGTTCATATCCGGGAGGCGGCTGTATAAAAACTTCCTTAGTAAGATTAAGACTGAGAAAAGCGTTTTTCATGTCCATATGGAAAGAATCCCATTTTCTCCCAACCGCAATAGCCAGTAGACTTAGAACAAAGGTGAGTCTGGCAACCAGAGCAAAGGTTTCTTCATAGTCCATTCCATATTTTTGCGTGAAATCCCGTGCAACTAATTGGGCTATGTAACGCTCAATGCTCCCAACTGCTCGCATTTTAACCTTGTAGATCCATTTATAGCTTACCATTGATTTATCCTTAGGTGGGGGGACAAGCGTCCATGTGTGAGTCTTCTCCTGTGCTTGTAGTTCCTCTGATATTGCTTGCTACCATAAAGGATAGTGCATTTCTTACAATATGTACGAGGCTCATAAGTAGAGGGAATGATGAACCCAACTCGAGAGTTATTAGGAAGGCTTACCTCAAATTTCTGGAAATGGGATGGAATTTTGGTCTGACACTGAGGACGAGATGATTTACAGGATCTTCTGGTGAGATATGATCCATAGTTAGAGTCACCTGCAAGAGTCAGCTTAGAGGATGAACCCTCAACATCATTAAGGAAAAGATTAATATCAAGATTTGAAAAGAAGGGAGTCGATAAAGGTACATGAAAAGATGACATTGACAAGAACATCTTGTATTCCTAGAAGGTGGCATGCCGAGAGATATGAAGATGCTTTGATATAGGATCCCAACATCTATAAACTTTATGCTCAATCCCATATCCTATGAAGCAACAAAGGTGATAATGTGGCTCAAATTTGGTACATTCATGTGGCTGCAGTTGGACAAAACCAGCACATCGAAATACTTGAAGAAGATTATAGGAAGGTGAGAGACCATACAAAAAAATCTTGAGGACTTTTGCTGCCTATGATTAAAGATGAGACCCTATTGATGGTATAGATAGTAGTGAGTGCAGCTTCACCCAAAAGTGTTCAGGGCAATTGACAGAGATCATCAAGGTTCAAACAATGTCAACGATGTGACAATGTTTATGCTTAGCTTGACTATTTTTTTAGGATGTACCTGGACATGATCTTTGCATAATATCGTTGCAAGAAGATCAAGGAAAGAAGTTTCTTTATATTCTGTGCCATTATCACTACGAATTTTTTTTAAAGCTTTTGAGAACTAAGTTTGAACCATACTAGCAAACTTGGAATAGACACTAATTAGATAAGACTTATGATTCATTAAATAAATCAAGGTAAATCGAGTATGATCATAAAAAAAAAAAGAGAAAATAATGTGCACCACCCATTGTAGGGGTAGAAGATGGCCCCCATAAATCAAAATGAATGAGATCAAATGGTGCAGATCAAAATGAATGAGATCAAATGGTGTACATGAAATAGTCATTATTAGAAAAAAAAAAAAAAAGGCAAGATGTTTTCAAAACTTACAAAACGCACATTCACCAAATTTGTTGGAAACAGAACCTAACAAGCCACTAGAAATCAGATAATTTAAACGCTGAGAAAAGACATGACCAAAATGTGAATGTTAGAGATCGACAAAGACTAGACACCACATTTGTTTGAGGATGATGATGATGAGGGAAGCTGTAAGGAGGTGAGCTCGAACATGCGTATTGATTTATGAATCGTCCCATGGATCTTTTCTGTCATTGGATCTTATACATAAACAAAAGCAAATGACAAGAAAAATTGACATCAAGACCCAAATCATATAGTTCCCCTACTAAGATAAGATTAAGAGACAACTTGGCAACACGAAAAGTTTGTGGTAATGATAATTGTGGAGTAAATACAGTTTCCCTCGCATCAACAGTTACATTGGATCTAGGAAGAGACCTAAAGTTCCAAGGATCGCATTGATAGGTTCCCTGATATCTGGACTTATAGCCCCCTTCTAAATAAGTAGGGAAACTGGGTTGAGTAGGACATTCTTTAATGAAGTGACCCACCTCATGACAATATCTGCAGGTTCGTTTTTCCTGTGTAGAGCATGTACCAACTATGGCAAGAACCACAACAGTAGCCGATGAGTCATGCCAAAAAATGAGTTTCCTCATGGAATAGATCAACAACCACGATCATAAAAGTAGGGAACGGGTCCTAAGAAATAACAAACTTCGAATAGGGTCGAACTCGGATCAGAGGTACATTAGGAACTACATAACTCTAAGGCAATTCTGATATCAAGCAAAAAGAACATAATCTTTTAGTCTAACCTATTTCGGTTCAGAGTTTGTAAGTTTATCCCATATAATATGCATATTAGAGAGAGAGCCAGAAATGAACTGTCTGACTCTTGCTTTAGTTGGTAAAGATGACCCAATAATCGATATTGATGGCCAACATTAGTAGTAGAGTAGAGCTTTGCAAGAAAGTCCCAGACTTCTTTTGCTATATGGAAGGACCAAAATGACCTTTCACAAAAGCATTCCAAGTGTTCCATAACCATGTGAGCATATGATAATTTTTGCTATCTCAAACTTCGTTGTGGTCAGAAATTTGTCTTCTGTCTTCTTCTGACTGGTTGGATAGTATCATCAATCACATAACGTTAAAGTCATCTGCCACTGCCACGTATAACATATAATTAAACTCATAAAAAATAACAAGAATAGGTTCAGAAATATCACTCTTTTCCATGTCGAGAGGAATAACAACATACATTTTTTTATAAAGAAGAACTTACAATATGCACTTACAATATGCCTGACGCATAAGGAACAAGCACGAGTAAGAGCGATTAAGCCTACGTGTAAATCACACGCGCAAGTGGAAAAGACTGGATCTTCGCGACCAAACTTGACTGATGTGACATAACACTAGTCTCCTTTTGAACTTGTCTCCTCTCGTGTGTTTTATCTTCTTTGCAACACAACTTCTTAGCTGCAGATGAAAGCAAACAAAACATATATTAGAGAGAAAACTTGAAAACCAATGGTGAGCAGGGGCTGGAGCATGAGCAACACGAACTGTTGCAGTGAATCGAGTATCCGGTCGGGACAAAGTTCAAATCGAAACGAAACGTTGGAACAATCAAGACTAAGGTTGTTGACTCTCCGGGTAACAGAGCAGCAACACAAATGAAAAATGGTCGGACGAACGACAAACCAGAGGCCTTCCGGTCGGAATGAAGCAATTATAAGAACTTGAATCGAAAAAAATATAACCAAGCTCGGTTACCATGAATATGTGAATGTATGGGTTGATTATTTTAGCTTACAATATATAAGTGTGTACACACTTAGATGATGAATGAATGTTAAAGAAGACAGAGAGTTTGTATGTTATGGATCTATTATCAAGGAAGACAAAGGGTTGTGAGTTTAAGTTAATGAAGATGGTGGACAGTGGTACTGTATTTCTTAACATCAAGAAAAATAAGCTATATATTATGATCGATTGAACAAGTGTTAAATCTTGATCTATGTAAAATGTGTTAGAATATTTATAATATTCGTGTGGCCTTCGTGTATAAAGAATCGATCATAGAGATCAAGTTCACATTAAAGTATAAGGCTTTAATATAATAGTCG
>JAYMSW010004450.1:0-10981 GCA_036897725.1 Erodium texanum | reverse complement strand
TAGCATTTTAACAATAAACATGTGTACCATCCTATTTTTGTACTACAACCAAAAAAGGTCTCTTATTCAGAACCACTAATGGACTTCTCTTTTTATCCATTTACTTGTTCTAGTGTGTCAACTAGGCCAAGTGGCACTTCTAGAATTATCCCAATTTATTGATAGGGATGTTTTGGCTCATATGATATACCTACGACCCTTGGAAATAAATTTCAAACGACTTTAAATATTTAAGAACACAATTTGATTATAATAATAATTATTTTTTGAAAAACAATTTGATCAATTAGATAGTACAATATAATTATTTTTATTTAGACTATAGAAGAATTTCTAATATGATATAGGGACCAGACCAGTTATTCGGTTAATATACTCGATTTCGCAAAGCAAAAAGAAGTTTGAAGCCACGCGCAAAAGAAGCGCGTGAGAACCGGTCAATCAGCAGAAGTAAAGTATCAGGGTATGGAGACACGTGTTCACCAATAAACAACACAGGACGAACACTCTCAGTTTTACTCAGTTCAAAATCAAAACCCTTCGTCTTCTCCGAGAGTCGCTTCACACACTCTCTCTCTCTCAAAAAACCAGCAACCGAATCCAAAAGCTCTATTGTGTCCCTTTGTTTACAGATATTGGAATCGAAAGCCCTAGAGTGAAAAAAGTGTGGTTCGTCGAGAGTTTGGAGTTCTCTGAGTTTGGCAAAAAAATGGCGGAGATACAGTCCACCGGGGGGCAGATGAACGGCGGCGGAGCCCCAACGGTGGCATCGTTGGAGACCGTCGGATCGAAGCGGTTGCGGCGGCCCAGCGTCCGATTGGGTGACATCGGGGACCAGCCTTTCGAGACCCAAGTCCGGAGCAGGACCAACAAGCAATGGAAGCACCAGTCCTTTGATCCGAAGAAGGAATCGAACGCATCAGGTAAGTCCTCCAAGACTCGACCCTTGATGAATTTGAGCGCCGCCGGTGGGGGCGGCGATTTTCAAGACGCCCACGAGGACGATGACAAGATTGACAATTTGGACAGTGTCGCAATCGGGTCCTGGAAGGTCAAGGACGGGAAAAGGCGCGGCGCCAAGAGGGTTCGGTCCAATTGGGTGCCCAAAATCGATGAAGGTGGAGGAGAAGGAGATGAGGGTGAGGACATCGATGATGGGTCTCGTGATTTCGGGATTGAAAATTCTGCTAGTCCATTGAAAGAGCAGAGCCCAATTCATTCATTAGAGAATCTGGCTGCGGATGTGCATGGAAATGACAGAGAAGGGCTTTACAGGAGGCCAATTAGGGCTAGACATAATCATGATGGTGTGGACATGTCAGGGCCTTCTGATAATGATGTGAGGGATTGGAAGAGTGTGGAGAGGAATGAGAGTAGAGGAAGGAGGTGTGGAGAAGATGGAGTGAGGATTTGGCTCAATAGTTTAGGGTTGGGGCGGTATGCACCATTGTTTGAGATACATGAAGTGGATGATGAGGTGTTGCCAATGTTGACATTGGAGGATCTCAAGGATATGGGGATAAATGCTGTTGGTTCAAGGAGGAAGATGTATTGCGCAATTCAGAAGCTCGGGAAAGGGTTCTCATGAGTGAGGTACTTTTTTGTGTGTGGTAAATGTAGTTAGTTGATGAATTTTCACTCTTCAGCCATAGCAATGTAAGCTGCATGTCTGAACTAGTATGAGTTTTTGTTATGTCTTCTCCTTAACCTAGTAGTGATAGTTTTGAAATGAAATGATGCTGATAATTTTGCTGAATCAGTCTTAACTTTAATGAAGTAACATTTTGCCTATGTTTGGATATTAGAAAGAGTAGGGTAGGAAGAAAAGTATTAATCACCAACTTCTTAGCATTGTTCTTGGTTCCTTGTAAATTTTGAGGTCTAAACAGAGCTGTTAAATAGAACTTTCTGATATTGTTGCTAGTTTAGTTTTATTTAATATTCCCCCTCAGACATGCATGAAGATGGTTAAAATTTTGGTTTGTTTTTAAGACACTGTTGCTATTAGCTGCTAAATGTGCTCATATGAGAAGATTGGGTTGGATTTGAAATTCATTGTTTCAGAGATAGCATTTTGAACTTTTCAATGTAATTCCAATGTTTGGGAACCATGGTATTTGAAATGAGGGGAAGTGGTTATTTGAAGTCTTCTGTTTTGATCATGTTTTAAAGTAACTTGGATTTGGTTGAAATCTAAAACCAAAATTTTAACAAGTACTTTTGTTACCATGCTGTTTGTGCTGTACATAGAGCTCT
Source organism: Erodium texanum (assembly GCA_036897725.1). Lineage (NCBI taxonomy): Eukaryota > Viridiplantae > Streptophyta > Magnoliopsida > Geraniales > Geraniaceae > Erodium > Erodium texanum. Next base: position 8,725 of record JAYMSW010004450.1, on the reverse strand, counting down.
TCATAGTTTTCAAAGTATTACAAGTTATCTTATTAATTTCAGATGGAAGTTGTCTTGTAAACTTCAATCTCAACAGAATATTCCCTGCATAGATATTTTTCAAAATTGGCTACTTGAGCCACCTTTGAGCCCAATAGATCATAGCACAAGTTGAAATCTTCTTTGGTCTTGTAAATACATTTGACTTCAACTAAGTTCCTTTTAGCATAGATGGTTTCGATTTTATATTAATGAGTTTGCTATAGCTTATTGCCAACCATGAATCTTTCTGAGTTAGAAGGTTACTACTTACATTTTCTTTCAAACTTATATCACATCAAAAAAATCTCAGGATTCAACATTTCCCTTGTAATATCCACTTTGTGAGCTTCTTCATAATGTTAAAAGATTGGTTCCTTTGGAAGTATGTATGCACATGTTGTCAATGAGGTTTATTCTTTATATCTATATATCTGATGTGCTATAATCTATTATGGTCCTCTCAAGGTACTGTGTTAACTATAAGGGGAAGAAGTGTCAAGGCTTACACTTACCAGAACATGTATATTCTATGTTATATTGCTTCATCGTTGTCTTGCTGCTGATAGAGAACAAGTAGTAATCTCCCGTGACATGGTGCATAGTAAGATTGCTTAGATTCCTGGATACAGAACTTTAAATTTCAAGTTTTATTTTCCTAAAGAAATGTAAAATGGTTCAGAGATTTGATTTTGCTGTTTGATGCATGCATATCCAATTTGTTCAAATTATATACACACACCGACATGTTGTGACTGTCTCTTTACCTTGTTTGAGTGAAACATTGCCTGAAAGTAGCTCCGTTTGATTGAGGAAATGCGTTGAATAGGAAGACATGATTAATGAGACTGTCTTCTGATAAATAATATGTGAAGGATAATTAGTATTATCAAGGTATGGATAATGGATAAATCTTAGCTACTTTTGTCAAATTGGACAAAATTATCTTTGCCACTGCATTTAAGGTTCTAATGATTGAACTCAATCAATCATTCAGATTTGGCTTCCTCTTCGTTTGATTCGTACATCTGTCAGTTCACCAAGGTTGTATTGAATATGGCAAAAGAACATGGGCTGCTTCATTTTGAGCAACATGTGAAAGTGGTAGTACCAAGAAAAGTCACATACCCATGTTGTCTCATCACCCGAACACATGTTATCTCTTGAGATAGTACCAATCAGTGGTGTATCTAGCTCAAGAGCTTAAACGTTTACAATACAAAACTTTATTCAATCCGACTCAAAAAGTTCAAATCTATGCTATCCAAAGGTTTGATGTGATTCAGAAGTCTGAAACCGACCCAATCCAGAAGCTCAAAGTTCAATCCATTTCGAAAAATCAAGCAAGATATAGATGAAGTGGTGATGACAATTTGTGATACGACATGATTTATGGATTTGAGACTTTTGTTTGGACCTTACTTTTCAAGGTCATGAACAAAAGGTTCACTAACTTGATTCAATATCAAAGATCCTCATCAGAAGGAAGAATTGTGGGACAATAGAATTCGAGCGAAGCATGTTAGGCACCCAAAAGGGAAGGCCTAAACTGATGAATCAATTGATGGCAAACACGAGCGAATTGAACAAACAAATTACAGCATAACCTATACACATAAATAACCTAACTAACATGATGGGGAATGCCATTGGAATACAAGATGCCACGGGGAAGGCCACTACACATATCAGCCGCCAATTACTTCCCAGATTAGGATCTTGGGGAGTAAAGAACAAAATGTTTAAGCTTCTCTGAATTCTACTAAATTCTGAGTGTTTACTCCAGCTTGATTGTGCCTTTCTCCTGAATCTCCTGCTTCTTCGGCTCAGCAGGGAAGTATTTTATGCCCACCAAGTCCCCAACTTGACTAATCACCTGTTCAATTCAAGTATTAATGATTTCTGAGGATCAATCTACGACAATATAACCACTCTCCAATAGTTCTAAAATAGTGAACCAAACAAAGTACTCGGAGCAGTGTAAGACCGAATGACAAATCGAGGAAATTCAACAAAACCACCAATCCAGGAATGTATCATTTTTCTTTCTTTTTTATTGGTTCACACATATCTTTCGTGAGCTCCAACTGAGGTGACCGATTGTTTCTTAATGGTTGATTAGAATCTGAAACTCATGAAATATAATTTTGAATACAACATATACTATATGAATAAAAAGGAGAAAGAGCATCTACATAAGTATGGTTGACGCTTACCAACACTTGATACAAAGAAATTGCCGTATCTAAAAAAAAGGAAAAAGAGCATAGAAAATCAGAGTTTACCTCCAACCCCTTGAGAAGGTCTTCCCTAGTGTGAGACGCAGATATGCAAATTCTTGCCCTGGCCAACAATAGTGGAGTAGCTGGAAAAGCAACAGTGACCACAGCCACCTATAACATCATGAAAAGTACAGTAATCAGACATATGAGCAACTGAAGTAACAGTGAACAACTCAGAGATTACAAGTATATGATGGATTCATTGAGAAATAAACATCAGAACATAGAGAAGTAAAATAAATAAAACAAACATACATTCTGTTTAAGACACTCCCTAGAAAAGGCGGGGATTTTGGCTGGATTGTAAAGCATTATAGGCATTACGGGAGAATCATTATCTCCAATAACCTCAAAGCCCATCTTCTGTAGCTCGGACCTGAAAAAGTTGCTGTTTTCACGAATTCGTGCCAATTTCTGAGCCCCTGCATCAATACAAAGTATCTCAAGTTTCTAAATGAATGAATATGAAACTGAGAAATCACAATGGCTGAAGAAATAGAGTAATTGTTTTACCTCTACTAGAACCATCCTCTCCTAGAATAACTTTAATGGAAGATATAATTTGCTGTGCAGATGGAGGAGATATTGAAGTAGCATACAAATGAGCTGGACAAGTATACTTCAGAAATTGTATCAGCTCCTGAATGCAACAATAAGAATGTGGTGACTGATCCATGCAAACAAATTCTAAAACTAACTTACTGCAAAAGCTTGACTATAAAAAACTATAAGCCAAAAATATAAACAGAAACAGATTAAGACATCACATAGCCACTCTTCTTTGCGAAGTGCAGAAATTGTATATGTAGAACCTGTTCCCGCTATTTATGATTCAACAATTGCATGGGGATTTAAAATACTCAACATATGACCATTTATTCCCAACAAAACAACTGAGATCCTCAACTTATAATATAAGTCATTGTGGAGCTCACAGAAAACGAAAATCTAACTTCAGCAAATACGTTTTTTTTTTTCCTCAAGCAAATAGTTCAAGAGGATGAGCCTTGGCAGTCGGCACAGTGGTGAAGTTGTTCTCTTGTGACCTTGAGGTCATGGGTTCAGTCATGCAAACATCTCTGCAAAAAGAAGGAGAAAAGCTGCATACATAAATGATGGTACTAAATCCCACAATCCTGGGTGCCTTGTGCACTGTGCCACCCTTTATATGAATGTTTCAAGCTGTAGTCCTTAAAACATACACGGAAAATATAAGAACAATTCAACCTTTAAATCTATGGTTCTTATATTTGTAAGTGATCATATTATTAAACTAAACTTGACTTCAACAAAAGGCTAATGATCAAACTAATATAACAAATACCAAACACATGCTAAGTGCTAACTATTCCATCTCATAGGGGTTAGAACCAAATCTATTGTTCATCAAATCGGGAAGTACATCCAACAAGAGATGAATAGGTAAAAATACCTTGGACCCAGCAATATAACCACCGCATGAACCAAATGATTTTGTAAAGGTTCCCATCATGACATCTACATCGGCAGTGTTAACTCCTAAGAGTTCACAGACGCCGCGGCCTGTTTTTCCAACTGCTCCAATGCTGTGGGCTTCATCCAAATAAATATATGCCTATAAGATATGGAAAGAAGTTTAGAATTTCCCAAAAAAATTCAGACTTTGTTAGTGTCCAATGCAAAATCATTGACAATCAAGGAAATACAGAAGAGAAGAAAATATTAAAACATATCCTTACTAGACATCCTACAATTCAAGGTTCCTCTTCGGTATAAGCATAGCCATAGATCGTAACATCATGCATGATATTTCAATAAATATATGGTTCAGCATATGATAAATGTAAGTCCCTCATTAATTTAACGTAAATAGAAATGTAACAGGTCTGGTGAAAATCCCATAATAAAGTAAACTGTGATGTTCGGAATCTCAGAAGAAATTAAGTTTATGATACTTAATCAATGTGATAGAGCAAGTATAGTAAAAAAAAAAAAGTGTCACCTAATAATTGCCTGACCTTATATTTCTTGCATATTGCAACAATCTCAGGAAGTTTGCAGAGTTCGCCTTCCATACTGTATATGCCTTCCACAACAACAATAATCTTTTTCCAAGGTCTATGAGTCCTGGGCTGTCCCTCAGCAATATGCTCTCTTAGAACTCTCTCCAAGTGATATGGAGCTAAAAGAATGACATGAACATCATATGCGTGAGAACATTTAATATTAACACAGGGATGAGATTGTTCCCCATAAAAGATGATTGATATCTACAACTTACTATTATGTTGGAAAACTCGAATTGCAGCTCCTGAGCCTCGAGCACCATTGACAATTGAGTTGTGGTTCAACGAGTCACTAATTATCAACCCTCCCTGCAAATAAATGCATCGAACAAGAGCAATTAAACAAACACGCCCTACCTGTCAAGGCTGTGCTTAGATAAATAGACTTACATACCTTCCCTATCAGAACTGGAAGGATAGCAGAGTTTGTCACATAGCCCATGCCAGTGACTAAAGCAGCTGGTTTTCCCACAAAATTTGCCACACAATCCTCCAGTTCATTATGCAGTGTTGTAGTTCCTGAACGAAATGTGGCATTAGCAAACATTCAGGTATCAAACAGAAACCAGTTGGATTAACAAACTAAATACCTCCATCAACACGAGGACTACAAGTACTTGGCGACCACTTCTTCAATGACTCAATAGCACGAGGAGTGCAGTATTCGTCTTTAGCGGCAAAACCAAGATAATTATATGACCCAAGGTTAAGGCACCTAGTTACCTTATCAGTTCGCCTGCACAGAAGGTGAACCGCATCAAAATAAGTTCAAAAGCAAATGTACTTTTAGAATATATTTTACATAATCTTTATTGACTGCAAAACGATCCCAAACCCTCTTCATGTTTTGCAAATTATGTGCATAATGGGCGTTTTAACAAAATGAACTCAAGAGGAAAAGGATAAAAGGGGGGAAGCAAAAAGGAAAAATGAACCAAGCAAATGAAAATGTGTTTCAATCAAAGGTTCCAAATACATAATTGAACTCACTTTAGTGTCTTGTTATTGTCATTAGAGTGACGCTCAACCACATCAAACCAAGCATCAGGAGCACTTGATATTGGTCGTCCAAAACAGTCCTGTAGAAAGTAAGATATGCAATTACATTAACTTCAATATTGGATTCATCAGAAAGTGCAACCAGGATTGCAGCCATGTTATCAACATTTAAGAAACATGCCACCATGTAATAAGCAAACTGGGGCCTGATATGAAAGCTATCTGCATGATGTACTTGAAACAAAGATTCAAATATGTTCACAGGAAGGATAGCTAATTATGATTATCTATAGCAACAGAATTTAATCCAGATGAAAAACTTGATACACACATGAGAGAAATGAAAAACTCCAAAGTGAACTAACTTAATCATTCTGTAGTAGGACCTAATATATTATAATACAAACTGAAGCTAACCACAGGCAAGGAATAGCTTTCCTTACCAGATCAGCTGGCAATCCAATTAAGAAAGTTCAGAATTCACTAGGATCATAATCTCCTAGTAAAGTGAGATTGAATTTGCTAAATTTCTTACCATGCTTCCTAAATAGGAATCATTTTTACATGAATTTAAAGATTCAAAACGAGAATTAATCACATTCCAGTTCAAAATCAGCAAGTAAATTCGAGCAGAAATACCTGCCTACCTGAATACGAAGATACAACCGGCGAATGTAGAAATCCTCCAGCCCCAAGCAGATCGGCGCGTACCCCTGTATACGCATCACATCACGAAACCACCAAATGAATCTCCACCATACATATTCGTGTGTGTATTGTACGAACGCAGCGAAGAACATGACAGAAGAGAACAGGAGCGGAACGAACCTGGAGATTGCTTCGGTGCCACCAATCAATGAGTTTCCTGAAGAAATCGCGAAATTGGCCAAAGGCGAAGAGCAAGCCATAGCTGAAGTACGTCGTCAGAGCGGTCAAATACGGTATGGTTATCATTTTGTTACTGTTTTCTGCGTCTTCTTCGATCGATGAGTTCAAATTCCTTTCTTGTCTTCTTCCTCCGATTACTCACTCTCTCCCCGAGAAAACGGCTCGACCTGCGGCAGAAACAAAGGAGCTGTTCTTCTCCGGCGAGACTACGAAAGCTCAGATCAGAGATTCAAAATGTTCTCTTCCAGAAGAAAGAGAGAGAGAAGGATTGAATTTGACTAGTCCCAGTCTGTCTTCCAGTTTTGTTTCTCCATTTCCATTTCCACTTCTCCTTTTTTTTTCTTTTTTATATATCGGATTTATAGTGGGAGGCCCATTTGAGGTGGTCCATTAGTTTTTTTTATTTTATGGAAATTTATAATAAATTTTTGTGAAACCAGATTCTTGTACGTGTGGATTATAATTGAACTTCTGTATATGCACTGGAGTTCAAAAGAAATACAGAAAAGTCGATAAACACCAATCTAAACAAACCAAATTCTAATACCATGTAAATTTGGTTAAAAATGAACCACTTATTCTCAATATTTATCTTCTAAAAAACAAGAAATATTAAAAATTTATCTAAAGTAATAAAAATGTTTTCTTTTTGAAAAGAAATGTCAATAACTTGAAATGTCAACAAGAAACGAATACAAATTATTTTAAACAAGTCAACATGATCAAAGCATCAAACTTGACAACCAGAAATAACAAACCATCTCAACTTGGCAAGAATTTTCAAATGCATAAATGGCACTTTCTATTGTGTGAATTAAAATAGAAATGGATTGATTGATGTGTGTGTCAATAACTTCTTCTGAACTCAGTCTCACAGCTAGATTTTTGTGCTCCAATCTAAAACCCTAAACTAACAAGAACTTCTCCCTCAACAGAAGAGGCAACAAAGGAAATATAATTTGAAAGGTTCTATCCAAGTTAAAAGCTACTAGGATATTCTACCAAAGGGGAGAGGCACAGATTCGCACCGCGCACTAAAATGAGAGCAGAGAGCCTAAGTCTGTATTGTGTAAATCAAAGAGGCTCATTGCCGCTTCTTGCTTCCCTTGATAGCTTTTGAGCTCGATGGGCTTGCAACAAGGTACACAAACAGAGATATGATGGAGATGACGGAAAATTGAGGCCCGTATTTTCCCAACAATTTCTGCACGAAGAATAATTCAGGATTAGTACAGATGCATCCTGCTCTACTGAATCTAAACTGTGTTGTGTGAGGTACAGGAGCATTCTGATCAGTCCTAACTCAACATAGGCAATATAAACAGGAAGTAACAAGTTCAATCGGATTGCACAAGGTTATAAATGTCAATATATAACATCATCTAAATTATCAGTTTAACACAACAATATCATTCAATAAGTGATGATAAACCAGAAGTTGCAGTGAATTAGTATATTCCCTGCCCCTTCTTATCGGTTTTTACATAGTCATTATGAGAATGACAAGTGAAGAAGTGAAGCATTGTTAATGTGAACTAAACCTTAACTATGATTAGGATAGTTCTCACCTTGGCCTGAGATATTTGGGCAGCCACAAGAGGTGATTACATGGCAACAGAAGCGATACATTAGAAGACAATCATAAGACATTTAGGAAGAAGGTAATGACTAAAATAAATGATTTCCAAATAAAGAAAGAGAGAAAAAATACCAATTCAAACTTATCTTCCGGAAGTTTCTCAGCTTGAAGATCCAGTGGAATAATTGGGGTTGAGTATGCCTCCTGAAGACAGCAGATCTAACAATCAAGAGATGCCAAGTGGCTATTTTAAAGGCAAGACCATAGGAAAGCATCCACAGCAATTTACCTGTAGTGCAGCCTTTGTTGGGATGCGGAATGTAATAACAGCAGGCGCTCCATAGAAAACACTCTTCAATTTGGATTCCAACTCAAATGAGTGGGAAACAATAGAGCCACTGCCAATAAAATCACTTGATCTTAATTACAATTTACAAATATAAGTAACAAAGACATAGTATTGTAATTGCTGATAAGGGAATAGTGTATCTTACGCATCAAGTCTTTCCCATGACTTGGATGTGTTACCACTGACGAAATCAAAGACGTCTTGGGCCCAAGTATCATCAGTGAGAGCCACATCATACGCAGTGCTGAAAAGGTTCAAATAAAAAATAAAAAAAAACTATTAGCTCATCCAAATGTTTGATTCTAGATTCAAATGAGGATACTTTACCAAGAAAATGCAGATACGATTTTAGGTGAATCAAGTCAGCACAAGACTGATCCAAATTCATACTATAAAGTCAGGAAATACAGAAATTGAATATATAAAATATAAACAGCTAGGTCACTCCTAGGTTCATATTCAACACATGTTAAGCACAAAACAAGTTAGCGAGTTGGACACACAATTGCAAGCACAAAAAAAAAAAAGAATGTCATGAAAATGTTTAATGGTTGAATTCCTATGA
>JAYMSW010004449.1:0-10982 GCA_036897725.1 Erodium texanum | reverse complement strand
GGCAAGTCGGGCTTCATCAGAATCATTTGGTCAGGACCGAAATAGTATCCGAGAGACTCGTCGTGCTTATGGTTATGGTCGAGGATGATGAATCTGGTTGAGTCCTCGTAGAAGATGAGGAAATATGAGGGATCGAATTTGGTTACGAAAGGGTTGGAGATTAGGGTTCGCCATAACTTACATACACGCATGGACTCGATCATGGCTATTATGGGGAGTCTTGATATGATTTCGCCTATGACTTCTGGTGGAAGCAATTCTATTTCCAGATTTGAAACCATCGCTGACATTGCTCGCAGGCGGAGGAGAAGAGAGTAGTATTATCCGAACTGAGATTTGATCTATGTTATGTGGTTCTTGTAAAGAAAACCTAATTTATAGAATAGGGAATCCTCTAGAGTTTAGGACAAGTCCACTGTCGGCACAGCCACATCGGTTTCGGTTTTGGTAGGGTTTGGGCGTGGTCAAGGCATCGGCATCAGTGAAAAACAAGTCTACCTGATCGACTCTCCAGTACTGGTGTTGAATTGTTTTTTTAATATTTTTTTTACTAAAATATAAAAAACAAATCGTAGAAAATACAGAAACTAATTATTACGGAGTTCATTCAAAAGTTCAATGCATGTTTCGCCAATTGTGTCTCGGTAAATGTCGAAGTGCTTGTGTCTTTCAAAACGGTTAAACTTTTGGGTGACATCAATCTTCTTGAGGGTTAGGGTTTAGGCAAGCAGTTTTTCAGATTGGACGAGTGTAGGATGCTTGCTCGGTAACACGTTACCGACGCATCTGTTTCTGCTCTTTCCTTATGGTCTCAATGAGCAGAAGCTTCTCCGTATAATCGGTTTGTAGGCTCCTCATACCCAAGTTGTGTTTGTAGGTCACAGAGGTTGATCCAAGGGTGGTTTATTGAGGTCGATGACTTCACATACAGAGTGTAAGGAGCACTGCACATTATATGGGGTGAGACATAGCTGATATGAGAATGTAATATTCACACTTGTTGTTTCTGTATACTTTGCACGTAGTTGTTGATATAACAAGCGACTGAGATCTAATGATAGTGTTCATTGGTATTAATTGCTGTTGAATACCAAATGGCTATTGCTATTTTTTTTTATCAGAAAGAATGTGAAATTTTATTAATAACAAAACAAAACAAAAAAAACCAAAAGGAAAGGCTTGGAGGCCCGCACTACAAAACAGTCTACCACACACGTGAGAAGCCCGTTGACCAAGAGAGACCGGACAGCGGGACAGGCCATAGAGGCGCCCGAAGGACGAGAGCAATGCCTGAGGCTATGCAACGTCAACTGATCAGGCGGCGGGCGAGACTACAGAGTACCAAGGATGAGGAAGGGCGGGGGAAGGGGTGGGAGGAGGGGAAGAGAGCTGGATCTCAAAAAGTTTTTGAAGACCCCTCTTTCCCCACACCCAGAGGGTAAGGTAAGGGTAAGGCAAAGTAAAGGCAGGGTTGGAAGAGGTTGGGGTGAGAACGAAAAGGAATGTTGTTGGGTTCCAATTGATTGCTGCTACTCAAATGACAATAGAGTACTTAGAGGCTTGAGAAAGTGATTACCTTTTTAAATTCAGAGCTCCTGTTAAAGACTAACAACTTTCTTACCATAAGGTGAAAAAGAAGAAGAGGAACAAATTGGATTACACAAGAAACATACAACATTCTTATACCTCAACAGCCGCAAAACATACAATAGAAATTTCAAATAACCTTAAATGTCTCATATGATCAACCAGAGCTCATCCCAAAATGCATCTACACAAATCTCTTTTAAAAAAATAACATAGCAGATACCAAAACTTCAAAACCAGAGCTGCTCTGAAGATGCATAGCCTATATCTCGGTATCACAGAACCGGACCATCAACTCAGAAACCATTCTCCGGGCAAAGGGTATGTAACTTAGACTGTACCTGAAATAGATAAACCTAAATAGTTTAAACAATTGATTGCAATAAAGTTATCGAGTCAAGAGATGGTTATGTGATTGCAAACAAACCCAAAACTTTATATCAGAACTATCATGTATAAATAGACTAACGTGTGACTGAAAGTAAATCCATGTACTTTTCTTTTTATCAGCACATTTTCATCCCTGCTTGCTTGACCAAAGACCTTATAAGCAAAAATGACGGGGTGATCGGTTAAAACTACCCTTTTGAATCAACCACTTACGGAAAACTACCTTTTGACAAAACGTGAACTTTAAACTACCCTTTTATCTGAAAAACACTTTTGACCCGAACTTCTTGTTTATTTTCACGATTCATCTGTGTCAAGAAACACACTCAATGTTCTCTGATATAGTCATTTCACCTCAATTGGGCGATTCAAAAGGGTAGTTTAAAGTTAACCTTTTGTGAAAAGGTAGTTTTTCACAAGTGGGTGATTCAAAAGGGTAGTTTAAAGCAATTCCCCCCAAAATGATTTAGCACAGTAGAAGGAAAACTCACCAAACAAGTGCACAGATCTCACATAGAATTGCGATTACAGTTAAGAGCTTACTATGGATCTGCAAGAGGACACAAACTAAGTGCGAGTTTAACAGCTAGATCATAACATGAAGTCATAAAAAACTCTCTACTATGAAGAGATGTATCAAACATATCACACGATCAATCTAACATGCTTACCAAGAGAGCACAAATGAGAGCTATGACAACACATCCAATGTAGATAGATGTTGCAACAAGACGGCTAGGATCAAACATCATTCTCATTTGTTGCACAGGTCCAATGAGAAAAGCTGTGCTGCCATACATGAACCAAACTTATAAATATGAATAAAAAAAGATCTATCGGGTTGAACTAAATGTCATATGTCATATATTGTATGGGCTTTACTGCTTTGCTCAATTAATTAATAGCCCACCTTCCAACAGCCAGAATGTTCCCAAAGGTGAATAATACTGCAAATTTGATAGGCTTGGCAAAAACTATCATTGACTGCAAAAGGAACCGGAAACGAAATGCCATAAGCTTAAATGTACCAGGAGCTAAATTTCAATTCATCAATTGAGCTACAGATAGAATCAATACAATATCACCACCTAATAGTGAATCACTGATCTAAAGATGAAATGTTACGAAATCAAACCAAACTGTTATCATATGTTACACGACAAATGTCTTATTGATTGTGCACTTTCTCAATATCATCTTAATCTAGATTACCAATTCAAAAGCACCGTTTAAGTCGAAGAAGCTTCTAATTTCCATACAATTATCAACTACAAGATCATGACATACACAACAAAAGTCAAACAATCCTACCAAATTCCTAAAATTTTCATTTCCATCTCGAAAAATCCCACAACAACAAATTTCTATAACCTTAATTGTTCAATTTATTAAAGTAAATCAGGAAATGTAAGTGTAAACCCAAACTCTCATAAGCCATACCAGAAGCATACATGCCAAACCAGCGACCAGACAAGCTGCGAATCCGTACATTCTCTGCTCAGAGAAGAACCCAAAAGCAGAATCAAAGATCCGAACAATTTCGAAGCCACGAGATCGAAACAATCGAAATGGGAATTCTATGAGAAATTGACGGCAGAACCCCCCTGGGTATAAGAGAGGGAAGTGCACAAGCCCTCCGATTCTTCATCAGCCAAGAAACTCTCCTCCGCCTCTTCATCACCTCCAAACTTCCACATCGTTCAATGGCTCAGCTAAGCTTCGTTGTTCATCAATGGCTTCGACTGTTCACAGTTTCTGCTAAAGCGAGACCAGAGCCAGAGCATCAATTTTTATTTTCATTTCTATTTATTTTAGAAGTTCCATAAATATCATTTCGGTCCCTATAGAATAAAGTAATCAGAGAACTAGCACCGTGATACTTACACGACATCGTATTTGCAGCTCGGTTATCATTATTTTCCTAACCCCTTAAGGATAGAGTAATTACGAAACTAGCTAGGATCCTTCATACGACGTCGTATTTACTTCCCTGTAATTTTCTCTATATGAAGCATCAATTATCGTTATTTTCATCTTCCAGTCCTTCTCTCCCGAACCTCACTGCGATAAGAAGAAACGAGAGAGAGAGAGAGAAAAACCCTAGACGAATCGGGAGTCGCCGGAGACCGAGTCGGAAGTTCACCGGCCGAAGATGTCGTCGACGCTGCTGGAGTTGACTCGTGCCGGACACGAAGAAGTGGAGCGTCTCGAGAGGCTCATTGTGAAGGATCTCCAGAACGAGCCGACGAACAGCAAGGACCGCCTCTACCAGCGCCACCGCGTGCGCGGCATGATCGACACCATCACCGCCACAACCGAGAAGCTGGTAAGTTTTCTTCCGTTCACAAGATTTCTCGGACTTTCTGTTTGGTTGGAACTTACATTAATTGCATTTTATTTGAATTCAATCGAACAGTCTCATGAATTTTGCTTGTTTCAGATTGATATCTACAATGATGAAGATAATGCGAGGAAGGATGAGATTGCGGCTCTTGGAGGCCAAACTGCAAGAGGACCTAATGTCTTCAGTGTGTTCTATGATAGATTGAAAGAGGTAATTGCTTATCCTTGTATTGATGCAAGATTTAGAGTTTTTGCTACTTCTTAATTCTTGTAGCATAACTTTACATATAACTTGTTTATACGACATCAAGATTTCAATTGATTGAATGTGTATAGATAACTAGACCATTAAAAATATAGTTGACTGGTTGTGAATAATTCTCTTGCCTAAGAACCCTCAGATCACAAGGAATAACCCAATGAGTATGAATGCATCTGTTTTTATATATAGATCTAATAAAATATGTCAAGTTAGTGCACAACTGCAAAATAGCTAAGCGATTTCTTTTTGTTTCAAAGTTGTGTTATCGTAATTAAATGGTTTGGTAATTGCTATGTTCTAATTTATAATACAATATTTGCAAACTGTGCAGATTCGTGATTACCACAGAAAGCATCCAGCTGCACACGTCATTGATTCTAATGAAGAGTACGAGGCAATGCTTAAGGAGGAGCCACCAATTGAGTTCAGTGGAGAGGTATGTCTCTTGCGGTCTTGCCTTTTCTCTCAAAGTTACATTCCCAACTAATAAATAGTATATAGTTCTTGTGATATAGACATGATTAGTCATACAATAGTAAGTTATCTGTCTTGGAATATTTCGTATGGGTAAGCAAGCTGGATTTAATGTGCAGGAAGCATTTGGACGGCATCTTGACTTGCATGAATTGTACAATCAGTACATAAATTCTAAGTGTGGTGAGCCCATTGAGTACACAGCCTATCTTGACATTTTCTCTCAACCACAGAAAATACCTCAGAAAGTGAAGCTGACAAGGTAAATCTTTCACTAAATTTTATGACTATTGTGGACAATGTAAGGAGGGTTAATTCTAACTTGGTTTTATTGCAGACAATACAGGGAATACTTAGAGAATCTACTGGAGTATCTCGTATATTTCTTTGAAAGGGCAGAGCCATTGCAAGATCTTGTTAGAATCTTCTCAAAGGTATACGTAATAATTTATTTTCTCGGTCTTTACGAATTTTATGCATTACCTGAATGTCACTAGGATACTGTATGATATTTCTCCCACTTTCATTTTCTAGGAGCATACATCCTACTTGTTACTGAAATACAGTACTGATGTTTTGTAGCGACATGCTGGTTCAATTTCAACTAGGTATTGGCTGCAGCCCTGATCTTACAAAAGATGGACTGGGATGTTTTGTTGTGATTTATAACTTCATATACCAGTGTTTTGTTCTGGAACTTACATGCATATTTTTAAGAATTAATTAAAAAAACATTTAAACCCAAGCTTGAACTAACTAGAAGAAAAATAGTGGGAGCACTGATAAATTCCTGGTTAATTTTAAGATGTATTACAATATCTTGATTCATGTTCTTTTCTTTTTACAAATATCTCCATGTTTGCTTATCGTGTATGAGTGATTTTTGGTAGGTTGCAACTGAATTTGAAGAGCAATGGGCAAATGGAAAAGTAGAGGGATGGGAAACTGAGAAGAAAGAAAATGGGCATGTTGCAGCGCAGCTTGATCTTGACTTTTACAGCACTGTAGAGGAGCTGATGGAACTAGGTCCTGAAACCTTAAAGATGGTAAGATGTTCCACCATTGAGTGGCATATTATGTTTTGAATGTTCAGAATATCTATGTTGATTGTTGATACTTTATAATATGGATATACAATATAAGTTATCTTCTGTATTTATCACTTTCTGATCACTGTTGTGTGGCAGGGATTGGCTGCATTAGGACTGAAGACAGGCGGTACTGTCCAGCAACGTGCTGAAAGACTTTTCCTTACAAAGGTATGTGATATTCCTGTTACACAGCAGTATAAGTTTACTGGTTATGGTTATTGTACTTCAAGTTGTAATGTTGTGTTTTCCACATGGATGTATTACTAATTAGATGGAACCATTTTTGAACTCTGCAGAACACACCTCTTGAAAAGTTGGACAAGAAGCATTTCGCAAAAGGTCCACGTCAGTCGGAACAGAAAAGTGTGGATGCATCCTTCCTACAAAATGACAATTTCAAGGAAATTGCTCTTATGGAAGCGAAAGTAAGGAAGCTGTGTGAGTTGTTGGAAGAGGTCAGCATGTTTTTCATCTTTCCATATATACCCTTTTCTTCTATTTATAAAGATGACAAAATAGGATAACTGTTTTAGTATTGTTGATCTTCATGGTGATGCATTTTTAATGATCTGTGAATCTTGTGCAGGTAATTGCGAGCACAAAGGATAATGTTTTGAAGAAGCAAGCTCAGACGTATGAGGAAATCGAAGCAGAACGAGAGGAGGTTTGTAAAAACTGCATTTCTCAGTTACATTTTGGATCTTGCAGAAGTTGAATTGGAACACATACCTTTCTTTTTCAGTATATTTTCTGTTTCATTATTGTTTCTGATACACTCCTGTGAATATATATAATGCAGGAAGATACGCAAGCAGACATGGAAAGTGATGATGAAGACCAGCAGATCTATAATCCTCTCAAGCTGCCAATGGGTTGGGATGGGAAGCCGATACCATACTGGCTATACAAACTTCATGGTCTTGGTCAGGTATTTCCCTTTACTACCCATTGCTTTTGCACATTTAATTGTATTTTATGCAGTCACCTTAATATCGAACATGGTTCACATTATTGCTTTGCTCCTGGATGTGTTATCAGGAATTCAAGTGTGAGATTTGCGGAAACCACAGTTATTGGGGACGTAGGGCTTATGAGCGTCATTTCAAGGAATGGCGCCATCAGCACGGGATGCGCTGCTTGGGGATTCCCAACACAAAGAACTTCAATGAAATCACATCAATTGTGGTAAGCTTTTCAAACACTTCTATGGAATCAAATACACCAAGTTGAGGAGGAAACATTGAATTTTTAGGTTTTTTTTTGCATTCATCATCATCATCTTGTGTTGACTTGTCCTCACCAACATGGGATTGTGGCTGAAATAATTCTTTATTTTCTCTAGATAAGATCAAGTTCTGATTATGAAGTAACAAACACATTTTGCCCCCTAATGATGTTTAAATATGTTGTTTCTGTAGGAAGCACAGAAACTGTGGGAAAAGATACAATCCCGGCAAGGAGTGAACAAGTGGCGCCCAGATCTAGAGGAGGAGTATGAAGACAAGGAAGGTAACATCTACAACAAGAAGACATATACCGACCTCCAACGTCAAGGACTTATATAATCTGAGCCACATGCCATGCCTTCAGTCGTTCTAGTGCAACCGTGGGTTCTGGTTGTAGTACTTATCTGAGGATTATTGCTTAGAGAACTTAAAGCATACATTTTTTAGAATACAGTCAGTAGAATCTATGGTTCATGACCTTTTTTTTGACCAACTTTCTTATGAAATGGTATCTAATGTGAATGTGCTTGATCCTTATTGATTAAAATAGTTCTTATATTTGTGCCCGATCCTGGATAGATGTTGAGTCATTAATGGATCAGCATATGATTTATTAGGTAATTTTAAATCCACAATATGTTGTCTCATCCGAGATAATCTTATGATATTTGTGTTGGTTGTCAAGTGGTTTGTGAGGCTGAGATTGGAGCTATGATAACGTACAAGGGTTAATAATAATAAAAAAAGAATTAAAAACATTATTGATAATTAGGATAAAAATAACATATGGATGGATCCGAACTGCTTAAATATTTACTACGTTTGCTAATTTAGCCGGCAAATATCGAATTTATGAGAGTATTTTAACCAACTTCCTCAGTGCTTTTATCATGTTTCTTTAAATATTTGACTTCAACTCAAATGAATTCAAGCTTATAATTAAATTCATGAGCCGCTTTGTTTAATATTTAATTTAATACAATTAAATAAAATGAATAGAGTTTTTTTTGTTGAGAAAATAAAATGAATAGAGTTTAATCAAGTTTAATTTTAAATATTTATTTTTAATCTAACTGTTCACATACTAGTCAAACAATTTTTTCTAGTGAAGTTTTAACAAATTTAAACTCGATTTATTTCTTATAAACGTAAAAAATCCAATACTTTTTGCTCGATTTTTGAAATCCAATGACCAAAAATGAAAGAGCTCAACTTCAAATCAAAATACCTAACATATAAAACTCTACCAAAAAAAACAAAAACAAAAATTAAGCTAACTCAACTCATGCCTTTTATCGCTCGGGCCTAAGATTATTATTCTAAAGCTCATCAACTCATGCTTTTTTATCGCTCAGGCCTAAGATTACTCTAAAGCTCATCATGCGAGTCATCATCCTCCGCCTCTGCTCCGCCGGGTCCGCCGGACCTCTGATAAACGGCGCCAATGATCGGATTACAGACTGCCTCCACCTCCCTGAGCTTCTCCTCGTACTCTTCTTTCTCGGTATTCTGGTTATCGTCAAGCCAGTCCATAGCCTCTTTCACCGCCGCCTCCACCTTCTTCTTCTCCTCCGCCTCCAGCTTGTCGGCGAGCTTGTCCTGATCGTTCACCTGACTCTTCAGGTTGTACACATACGTCTCGAGCCCGTTCCTGGCATCGATCCTCTCCTTCACCTTCTTGTCCTCCTCCGCAAACTCCTCGGCCTCTTTGACCATCCGCTCGATCTCCTCCTGGCTCAGGCGGCCCTTGTCGTTGGTGATCGTGATCTTCTCCGACTTCCCGGAGGCCTTGTCTTCGGCCTTGACGTTAAGGATGCCGTTGGCGTCGACCTCGAAGGTGACTTCGATTTGTGGGGTTCCCCTGTTTTTAAAGACAGTAATAGTTAGCACCGGCGAGAAGGTTTTGAAACTTGGTAATGTGTTGGGACATTGGGACTATGATGTCAAACCTTGGAGCAGGAGCAATGCCGGATAAATCGAATTTCCCGAGGTTTCTACAGTCCTTTGTGAGGCTCCTCTCGCCTTCAAAGACCTGTTGAACCGGCCAAATAAAATCAAAGGTTCTTTGCACTCTACTAATCTCTTGACTCTTACAGTATAAAAACTTAATTGATCATTTTAATTATCAATTTAGTTGAGTTGAACCTATGTAGTAAGCCTCCTAATGGGCTCAAATATCTTATTTTCTAAAAAGAAAAACTCACTCTCCTCCTAATGGGCTAATATTATCTACTCTTCAAAAAATAAAAATAAAAATATAGGTCCATGTCTAAACATGAAAACTCGCATGTTCCTTCACTATCAGTTTGAGCTTATAGTTAAGTTGTTACTCTAAACATGATTTGAGATTGTACAAACAATGAGATGAGATAATATACCTGAATGGAGACAACAGTCTGTTGATCCTGGTAAGTGGTGAAGACTTGGGATTTCTTGGTTGGGATGACAGTGTTCCTGGGAATCAGCTTAGTCATCACTCCTCCAACAGTTTCGATACCAAGTGTAAGAGGAGCAACATCCAAGAGAAGGATATCTGAGTTACAAACAATAATCAGTGAACTGAGCTCTTAAATCTGAATTACAATGATATATGATCACAAACAAACAGTAATCAGTGTATCGAAGCTCTTAAAGAGTTAAGAATGGAGTTCATAGATTTGTGAGGCAATAGTACCTTTGGTTTCGCCGCCTCACAATCATATATGATCACAAACAATAATCAGTGTAGCATTTCTACAATAATAGTATCTTCAGTTTCACCAAAGTTGGACCAAGTTGTAAGGAACTCATTTCTATATAATTGAGATCCTAGGTTCGAATCTTGGCACATGTAATAAGTTAGGATTAGATTGGGAATTAAACTACGAATTGTCGATATAAAAAAGTACCTTTGGTTTCGTCGCCTCCCTCTCCACTCAAGATGCCTCCTTGAACAGCAGCACCATAAGCAACAGCCTCATCTGGATTCACACCCTTGTTGGGTTCCTTTCCATCAAAGTACTCCTTGAGAAGCTGCTGAACCTTGGGGATCCGGGTGCTTCCACCAACAAGAACCAGTTCATCAATTTGCTTCTTCTCCAGCCCAGCATCCTGCATAGCCTTCTTAACAGGCCCCATGGTCTTCCTGAACAGATCATTGTTGAGTTCTTCGAATCTTGCTCGGGTTAGTGGTTCAGAGAAATCCAAACCATCATAGAGAGACTCAATCTCCACACGAACTTGGTGCTGGCTACTCAAGGCTCTCTTGGCACGTTCACATTCCCTCCTGAGCTTCCCAAGAGCTCTGTTGTCCTTGCTGATGTCCTTACTGTGCTTCTTCTTGACCAACTTGATGAAGTAATCCATAATTCTGTGATCGAAATCCTCACCTATACAGGTAACAAATAGACAGTCAATTTTTTGTTCTTGTACTTGTCAAAATACTTCAGTAAACAAGAAACATAGTCTTGAGTCTTGACCTCCAAGATGAGTGTCTCCATTGGTGGCAAGAACCTCGAAAACACCATTATCGATGGTCAAGATACTGACATCAAAGGTTCCTCCACCAAGGTCAAAGACAAGGATGTTCTTTTCACCACCCTTCTTGTCCAAACCATAAGCAATGGCTGC
>JAYMSW010004448.1:0-10984 GCA_036897725.1 Erodium texanum | reverse complement strand
CAATGATTCATGTTATAGCAACAAGTCCCCCCTTGTAAAAGAGCCACTAACAAACCCCCTCCTGCCTCCATAAGGCCACACAAAACGATATGGGATCAATACAGTTCCTGAAACCCCGCTATTATCATTCCCAGCATTTTGACCAGAAGCAAACATTTTCAACAACTGTCAACCCAATCCAGAAAGACCCAAATTGAACAGTCCCCACCAAGATATTTTGGCCGCAAAACCTAATAACATAAACAGCTCTTCACGAATTCATGAACCAACCAAAAAAAAAATCAAACCTTCAAACCAATAACAAGAGGTTCATATTCTTTCCATCCAACAAGGATCCTCCACGGCCAATCAGACGAACCCCTCAAAGCTCCAACACCCCCAAGTCAGACGAAATTGAAACCGAATCAACAAATACGCCACACCCAATTCACACTTATCAACCCCAAATCACAAAAAGCTGAAAATCGAGCCGCAATTTCTTCATGCAACGCCCTCCTGCTGCTAGCTGCTTGCCCGGATAAACAGTCCCCACCAAAAAGTCAACAAATCAGACGCCCGCGAGAAAAGGCCCGAAATTCAACCAGACAAACTTGAAATCATTGACAAGCAGGGCTCTGATCTGACGCACCCGGAAAGCCCTAAATTTGCAAGCGGAGGAGGAAATGAAATGTCGGAAAGTCGATTTTGGGTGAAAATTCAAATGGGAAATTGGGGGTGAAAAGGAGAGGAAAAAAGCCCTAATATTGATAAGCGACCTAAAAGGTTATGTGGCATTGTTGGATCTTTAGTGCTTTTTGTGGCCTCTCAGCCAAGAAGAATCTAACGAAGAAGACATTGAGAGAGCACAAAAGTGTTAGATGAAAATGAAAGGGCCAACAATTTACAATATTGAATAATTTTGCAGTAAAAATTAAATTTCATGCCACTGTTTATAAATATTCATAATATAGTCCTCCTATTGTTTCAGCTTGCAGGAAAATAAAATGTTCAATTTTGGCTTCTATTATCATCAATTATCTGCAATAAAATTAACTTTTATGGCCCAAATTATTCATAAATAATTACAATATAGTCCTGCCACTTTTTTAAATTTACAGGAAAAAAAATTGTTCAACATTGGTTTTCTCTTTCAATCCCATGATATAGTTACAAATTAAGCTAACTAAAAGATAACAATAATGAATTATCGTTAACTTGTTACGATATAGTTATTGATCAATAATTAAATAATAATACCACTTTACTTCTTTCTTTTTTTATCAGAAAGAAAAGAAATACTGTTACTTCACCCATACTTTACTTCTAAACTTTTTGTTTGAAATAATAATTTATCCAACATAATACATTAAAATTATTATTTTTAAAATATATATGCCAATCATTGAGTATATAATAAAATATTATATTACGTGAAAACATAAATATATATACATCCCCTGTGCAAATGATAAGAGCAATAAAAGCTAGGTTGTGTTAGACAAATGACAAATAGTTACACCTAAAAATGTAAGAAACCTCAATGAAACCGAAAGGCCATCTAATAAATAGTTGTTTTTTAGAAATGATAAATAGGAAATGAAAAGAAAAATCGCTTTCAAGTGAAGTGGCCTCTTCCTATTGGTTACAACACTCTCACTCTTTGTCTCTCTCTTGCCATTTCCAGATTCTCTGCTTCACTAACTACTCTACTTCAGTCCATTTCTCAAGTCTTGATCAACATTTATAACTCTGTTTTCTCTCTACAATATGCCAACCACTTGCGAAAACGAATCAAATATACGCTATGCATAGCGTATTCTACAAAATCAAAATACGCTCCAGAAATTAAAACAATCGGTTTCCAAAACGTGTATTGAAAGAGGTACAATTCGGTATTACATTGGCCAAAAATGTGAACGTCTCGAGACCTCAGCCTTAGCCGTTAGGGTCATAAGGCATCATCGGTAAACCTGACTCAGAAAGCTATTACTATGACATAGATTAATTCAAAACTCTACATCATATGACCTCGTCAAAACTAGCAGGTGCTGGAAACAACAATCCCCAAACCTCTGCAATCCAAGAGAGAGGAAGTTAAGGTTAATGATCAAACCCAGGTAACAAATAATAACAGCATACCTTTAAGAGAAGGAGACTAACTCTGGAGATATAAATCATTTCGCGCCTCCTACACAAGAAACTCTGTACAAAATAGCATATACATGTTCCGGATCTTGTAAAATATTCCTCCTCCTATAACTTATTGTTCACTGACAAAAGTTGATGAGTTTTGCAACTAGGAGTAGATGGGGTAACATTTATGCTACTAAAGATTCTCATAGGAAAGAAAAGGGTTTCCTCAAAAGATATGTGAAACATGTAACAGCTCGTGATCAATATACCTTTTTAGTCATGCTACTTCTAACTCTTAAGAGAATCCATTGCAAAGCGCACCAGTGCTAAGAGCTCATGGACATCATGGAAGCTGAAATCAAGGACCTTCCTGATGGAGGAAATCGCCTCATGATTGCCCGCCTCTTCAAGAACAAGTTTGGCTCTAGTAAATGCAACCTGAGATTTTCTCGAGGCTTCCATTGCTAAATTAACATGCTGGACCTACAAGACAACCAGTTGCATATGAACTTATTCAAGCTCTTTAGTGAAACACAATTAACAAGCAGTTTCGATATAAGTGAGTAGTGCAAAGCAGCATACAAGAAATAGTAAATATATGTAAGCATACATGGTTGAGCAGCCTCTTGAAGTTGGACTGGCTTCTAGCAGCAATGACTAGATCTCCAGTCATCTGTAGAGATCCAGCCTCCTTGGCTATGTCCATCTTATCCATCATTGCTTGATTGTTTAAGTTATCAATATCAGAACCAGATGATGATGGAGACTCAGCTGATAAGAGGGGGAAATGGAAGGAAACATTTTATAGCAACTATAGAGTTATCATAACTAACAAGCCTTCACAACCAATGTGGAAATCTTTTATAAAAAAAAAACTTGAATGCCCGAACCAAAGAACCATACACAAAATGTGAACTTTTGTTAAAATAAATATAAATAAGAAAACTGGAAAAGTATAAACATATGAAGGAAAAAAACATTGACAGTTGTTTAGGGCTTTTGTATTACCAGGTGAAATTGCCACCACACCCAGTTGTAACTGATCCCTGTCTCTGCTTGCAGTGCAATCATTTGAATATATTACTCGCATGTAAGCCACCTCCATGCACTTGTATGCCAAAGAAGCTGAGGCCATGTCTTGGAACTTCTCATATTCATGGGCACAATACCTGCAAGTTCATATTTTGTGCCGCATTACCACCAAGTAAATTAATGATTCATGGCTGAAGCTACATGATCTAGCTCACCAAGGAATATAGCCAAACTAATATGGAGTGATGATTACATAAAGTCCGCCAAAGTTTAGAAAGTCAGCCAAACTAATTTCTTTTTCAAGTTCTGGTTCACTCCCCATATCATATCTCTACTTCCTTATTCTTTTATCCTCTTTTCCGGTATTTTTTTTAGATCATTTTTTTTTAAGTAATCAACAGACTAATGAATTAAAACATGTCTTGGAATTTCTCATATCCATGGGCACAACATCTGCAATTTCAAATTGTGCAGCATACTCAATTAGACTCAATACCACAAGTTTTGAAGGTCCAATTTTTTGTTTCCTTTTCTTATTTCACCCACCCTTTTTATCTATACCTTTTTAATCTTTTCCTTTTAGCAGAAAAATTAATTCAATTAAATAAGAGAACAAAGAATTAAAACATTGCTGGTAATGTAAACTTACTCGCATTGTTTTGCAGCTTTGTTATACAGCTCTGCTGCAGTTATCTCTCCATATCTGGCGCCATCATTGTTACAAGGATCGTTAAGTGATGCACCCTGAAGAAACTTTAGTGCTCCTTCGAAGAATAGCACCGTGCTTTTAAGCCCTGATATAGAGGCATCTTTCAAATGCTTATTATTCTTGACTTCATGCAAGGCATTATTTGATGCCTGACTACAGTTGTCCTGTTTTTCGCGACCTCCTATGCATTCAGTAGGGCAATTTATGAAGCTCCTTGCAAGATTATCTGGATTTGGAGTCCTCAATGGAGAAGAACAAACAGATCCTACTGGTGAACCTCTATCTTCTTCCAAGTTGAGTTTAACCATACAAGAGCTAGAGATCATGGAAGAGCTAGATGTGGCCGCCACATAAGGTTGTTCTTTTCCTGAATCCTTCTTTGAAGATCTTTTATCAACAATCGCTTGAGAAAGCTTGTTTCTATTTTCATTTCCCAAGGATCGATGATTCTCACTACTCTTGGGTTCTAAAGGACAACCTTTGTTACCTGACAACAAGTTCCTATCCACCTTTCTTTTCTTGTCTGGTTTACTATAATCCTCTGATGCATTAGATTCCATAACCTTAAATACTAAGGCACTAGCTTTGTTTTCTTTCCTGCATTCAGTTTCATTTGTCTCCTTGGCACTATAAGTTTCACCATTCAACCTGTCCATTTTTCTCTTCTTTCCTGGAATAGTTATCTCGCCATGTTGCTCTGGTGCCATAGTTGGATGAGCCAGCCTATTTGATTTTCCAATTACAGGTACCAAGCCGTCCTTCCCCACACCCCTGGAATCCTTTGAAGGGGTTTTTTCAATATATTGTTTATTACCGATTTCAATTTGCTTCTTCAACACCCTACCTGGGTTCTGATCTTCATCAGCCTCCCTCTTACACCCTACCATAACGTCTGTCATAGCTTTCTTCAAAGGTGTGACACTGTCTTCATCAACCTCCCTCTTGCTCTTCATCTTTAATGGCCTCACAAGACCTGTAAATGAAAACAAGTATCCCCATGTAAGAAAGATCAACAAGTAAAGATACATGTTGGATTCAAAAGCCAAAAGTATCCCAAGTAGCAGTTATGGCTAAAGGCATTCAACATTATTAATCTTGTGTGCCTGCATATATAATCAATTAAATTGTTTTTCAGGTATTTTCCTCTCCCTTTTCATTCACAAGCTAGTATCTCGCATTATATCTTCTCTCATTCACAAGCAGTTAACCAGTCTTTTCCCACATAAATGCAGCAAAGGCTCTTTAAAAGGTTAAAAATGTTACCAGATATCTTCTCTGACTTCAACTCCATTGAGGATTGGCTCGCATTCACTAAACTTTTGCTTCTAACAAAGTCCTCCGGTTTCTTTTTTGCAGTGTTCAATATGGATGGGGAGCCAGTCTGCCAAGCTGAACTTGGTACATTGATTCCAAGTTTCTTTTGGCAACCTTTAGTTTTCTGGTCAAAACTCTCTGAATTAGTCGAGGTTGCTCCTAATGCACTTATTTCTGGATAAATATGCTGAGTAGTTTGAATGTTGGGAGTAGGAACTTGGCCCAATGCCATCACTGCATTAGTTGTTTCATCCTCACTGATGCTACACCGGTTCATTCCAGGGCTGAAATTGTTTCATTACCACAATGTTTCAGAAAGAGAGACAGTTAAAATAGCCTTTCCATACTTACATTTTGTCAATGCGAGTAATGGCATTATAAATTGTGCAAGGAAAGAATTTTTTAAGTGCATAAAAAAAATAGCTAAACACAAAACTTGTGTGGGTTTTTCATGTAATAACACAGAACATTTTTTAATTCATATAGACCAACAACAGAAAAATCAATTATAATTCCAAAATATGCATTCCAAGAAACTTACAGCCAGTCAAGCATGCTACACTTCCACTTCTTTGGGAGGTCATCTGTACTTCTGCCATATGGCAGAAGGCGCCATTTCTCACACCTGTCACAGCCTACCCAATTTTCCTGTATCACATTGCTTACAGGAGCAACATTGGTAGCAAGTGGACCAATTGATGGAGGCACATTAGTTGATTCTTCTTTTGCCTGTACTTTATCACCTGATTTCTTCTCTGCTTTTATGCTGAATGGAACAGATTCTTTCTCATGAACCTCTAGCTTCAAGCTCTTTTCATTACCTTTAACAATAGTCCCTAATGGATCGCTCCTACTTTCCTCCTTTTCATGTTTTCTTCTACCAATCAAATCACTCTGAGCTTTGTGCTTCTTCAAATCCTTATGCAATCTACTATCTCCTTTACTTTTAGATGGATTGCTTCCTCTAGCACTCTTAGCTTTTGGTACTGCAAACAAGTTGACCTTCACTCCTTCCTTTGACTTCCCTAAAGAGATGCTACTTTGACTTCCCTTAAGCTTCTTTTCAGCCTCAGACAACATTTGCTTCACCCCACTCTGTGATTTTATTTCATCGTCTTGCTTGAATGTGGATTTCTGCTGAAACTTCTTATTGGGAAGATCCATTGTTTGGGAACTATCTCCAGTTGCCTTATGCAAGCTAAAATCTTCTTGTAATAAATTAGATTCAGACCTCTTACCAACTCTTGTCACATCATTTCTTCCTACATCATTTGTTAAATCACTTCTTACTTTGGCTTCCTTCTGAACCTTTCCTGACGAGTTAGTTTCAGCAATTTGCTTACCACTAGTTTCACATGCCTTACCAGCATTGTCTATTGTGTCACCAACTTTGTTTCTTCTACCTGGTTTAAGTACAAACTTCAAGCCATCAGATACTATCTTCTTGGAATGATCTATAACAGGATTAGCAGAATCTGCATGATACTCATTCTTGAATTCTACTGATTTCCACTTTTTCTTCCCTTTCTTATCTCCAAGTACTACCTCAGCCTCCTTTACTGAAGCAACCTCATCTGTATTAACAGCAGCCCTCCCTTGAGAAGGCTTGCTGCTACTATCTTCTAAGTGAACCAAACTATCATGAAGAGGTGATAACAGGTCTCCATTTGGAATATGGGAAGAAGTCATGATCTGTTTGATTGCATGAAGAATGACCACAAAGAATCAAACAAGATCCAACTAGACGATAGCAAATACAAGACAACACAATTGTAGAAGTAGAAGTAGACTCACCTTGATAATTCTGGAGGGAGATTCATCCTCTCTCTTTCGGAAATCCTTACAACTGCCTACCCATTCTGGTGTGCCATCCTCTGATGATGAAGACGGGGACATGCCCAGACCAAGATTGTTGTAAATTGCAGCATTGTTTTTCACCAATGAAGTATTTTCTGAACCCATTTTGATTCTAATCTTCAGGGTTTTTTGGTCAAAGTGCTTCATGGGTAGTTTGACGGTTTTCTGTTCAGAAACCGATTCAGTTGCATGCAAAACTTTGACTGAACTATCTACACAAGTACTTGATACAGGCATTGAGGGAGCACAACTTGAAGCAGGTTCGTGCTTCACAGGGGCTTTTCCAGACATCACTGAGGAGCGCTGCAAGCAAAACCAAAGTATTTTGAACATTGGTTTTCCACTCCTACAGCATGATTAACCAATGAACACGAAATGACACAAATTTAACAATACCTCCAAATGAGAAAGTTTTGTTGCAGTGTGATTTGGAGCTTGAGATGGAGCCCTTGGCTGAGAACAAAGTGGTGAGCGCTGATAAGTAGGTAAAAAGGATCCATAACCACCATGTCTTGCCCCTGTCAAAATGAATTGAAATCTCACTTCAAGAATACAAAGCCAGGCTTTAAGCTCCTGTCTATGATAACCAGACCCAAGAAGCAGATGAGATGCTTTAGCTTATCTTTATGCTTTCAACAAAATTATAACTTACCAATCCTCAATGAATAACTTACCCAAAGTCTCTGCAGAGAACCCACCCTCAAAGTCTTTCCTGTGATGTCCCAAGACATCTTCAATCTTCTTGTCCTTCAAAAGAGAGAATAGAATTTGATTGATAAAGCACCAATCATATGTGAATATGTAAAACCATAAAGTCAAACTTGGCAATCTGAAAATATTTCACTTTATATCTTTGCTTCCAAATATGTGTATTTAAGGATTTCCAAGATCAGATAGTCAGAATAAAGGCTTTACTGGGTTGAGTTAGCATAAGTCTGAGCTGATTAAATTAACAGTAAACATTCATCAACACTTTGCTAATGTTGCAAACATAAACTACAAATTGTAACAATCAAATTCAACAGTAAGTATCACAAACTTAGCACATAGACATCTTAGTAAAAGCAATAATCAAAATCAACCACAACCAGGAACCCACATTTCCATTTCCAACAATGCATTACTTTGGAGAATCAAAGTCATGTATATAACTTATCCATCCCACAATTTCAGTACAAAATGTGATAACACTGACCAAATTACAGACCCACAATTGGTAAACATACACTCTGAAAGTTGAAATACAAAAAGGATGAAAATCCTCACCAAGTAAGAGAATGTTTCATCAACATCAAAGTTTTCACAGTCCCTTGTTATCAGAGGAGCCTCACCCTCTTCAAGCTCAACATCCACCATCTCTAAACCATCCATAACACAATGCAAGCAGTAGCTTTACTCCTTGGAGCAAAGCAATAGCCTTTTTCAGCTGGAGCAGGGAATTAGTAAACCACACTATCCTCTCATGTAATGCATTATGTAGCAAAATTGCAGTATCTAAGGAGAAGTGTAATCCATACATTTAATTCAAATGGACTATCTGAAGTAGCATTGGTGTTTGTTATCACTTGGATTATGCAATCACAGGAGAAGGCAAGGAATGGAGGTGGAGAGGAGGCTAGACAAAGCAATCAACCCTAGCCCTTCAATCAAAACCCTCCCTGAAAAGAAAAAACCCAAACAAAAAAAAAATCAAAATTGATTGATGGGATCAATCAAAAATCAAACTTGAACAGGTAACATGAAAAACCCACTCCGGAAATCAAAAACCCAGAAGACCCCAAAAGGAAAAATACCTCAGAATCATCATCTGAAACCTCCACAACCCATAAAAAAGAACCCAACAAAACCACTACAAAACTCCCCAAAAACCATCAAAAAAACACCCAAAAAAAAACGTTGGCTTGACAAAAGGGGCTATTAATGGCGCAATCACCACCACCATAATCAGCAGTAATGGGCAGTAATCGCTTACAAGCCAATGCAATGCCCGAAAAGGGCTATTGAGTTTTTATCACAGAAAAGTCTGCGTTTTTTCTCTTGCGGTTCGGAGAAGGAGGTGCTGTTGTTTGTTTTGAGGCGTTCCGTTTGTGCTCTCTCTCTCTCTCTCTGTGCGCGTTATGTGTGTGTTCTTTTCGTAACTTTGTTTTATATTTTACGTCAAATAAAATATTTATTTAATTAATTAATTCCCTCATTCTGTACTTTAGACCCACATAATCCAACTCCAGTTTTAGCGGCCAGTGGGTCCCTTTCTTCTCCACGCAACCCTAATAGCCGTTTTTCATTACATTACAACATTGATTAGGAAAGTCATTTTTAATTTCTCGAGTCGTTAAGTTTAAAATCTTTTTAAACAAAATCTCGAGTTTTACGTGATGAATAAAATACAGATTAAAATAAATTTATTTTTTTGATCTAAATATCTTGCATATTTACACATGTCCATTATTATTACATTAGTGTTGACTAGTGCCTAACTATTTAAATTAGGTTGATGTCACATCAACACATTTACTCAAACTTCATAGGTTTAATTTGCGAACATAAATTAGAAACTAGATTGATGACACTCTCAACCTTCGTATATAGACCAAAATAGAGAGTAATTCATGCCATTATGAGAGTAAATCATTGTAACATTTATTGTATACAATTATGATGTTTAAGTTGTTACCATGTGTACCTTAGAAAAAATTAAAAATTGTTTGCTATTTGTTGCTATATGAGATGGAACAGCCCATGATTTAATCTTCTATAATTTATGGTTTACCTAATATGGATATGGAAACAAATCAATAAATAGTTTAAGTTCATGGGATTTTGTAAAACCCCAATGCTAAAATGTTCTTTAAACATTGTATTTGGAAAGGGGTGTTATTAATTAGGGTCAAAAAAATTCTAAAATTTGCACTGTATATCCCAAACCCGTTCTCAGTTATACCTATAAACTAAGAAAACATCAAATCATGAACATTAATTGGAATTTTTACTCCAATAATATGCATAATTTTAAGTCCAGCTGACAATTTAACATGAAGACATGGTAATTATATGTTTATGCTATTAACAACTGAATGGTTAATTCTTTATGATATGATGAAGAGAAATCTATTTAAGAATTAATCTTCGATTTCATATTAAAGGTAGTACGTGTTACTGTTTTTGATACAATTGCTATTGTTATGTACTTTCTTAAGATGAAGGCTTTTATGAATATAGTGACTTGAGTAAACAAAAATAAAAATTTATAAAGTTTATGGTACAATCTTAAGTAATACTATGGAGTAATGTATATATGTTTTTAATTTGTCAAAAAAATCGTTAATTTTAAATGTGACGATGAATATGGAGTGATTACTTGCATAAGACCAGCATTAAAACTAATAAGTTACGTCAAACTAACCTTTTATTTATTTTTTACAATAGAAATGCAATATATAGTCTTATCCTACTCATTCGTTGCATGTTTGATCAAAAAGAACAAAATGTGCATGTTATTGTATTTATTATTATCATAAATGAAAGATAATTATAAAAAAAAATATTTCAAGATATTTACTTTTTTGTAATATATAACTATCTTTTTTATATAATTACAAAAAATTTTATGAATATGTCATTTTGTTGTTTTTGTTTTTTTGATAGAATGTCATTCTGTTGTACTTTGTGTAGGTTTGTTTTAGTATTTAAAAATTTTGTTTTCTTCAGTTTTCTTTCCATTTCACATGTCCAAAGAGTAAAATAATTAAGGAGCTATTTTTTTTTTTGATTTTTTTGCATTTACTTTGTTATTTTTAAATTTAATATTGTGAAAACGGTCTTAACCTTAAAACTCTCTCAACTTTAAAGTCGTCGACTACTGCAACGCAGTTAGTGGGAGATGAGCAGTCGTGCTCTCCCTCCCTCCCCTCCTCCTCTCTTCCCTTTTCTTCTGCCATAGATGTTGTCCAGTAACCGATT
>JAYMSW010004447.1:0-10984 GCA_036897725.1 Erodium texanum | reverse complement strand
AAAATATATAAGATTAAAGAAAAATATATAATATTAATGTTCGTATATTCCATTTTGTTGATATCGTTGTACACCAACAGAGGTTCAATGCAAAAAAAAAATAATAGTTATATATGTGATCATCTAACCAAACAGCTAATTGTTTAATATTTAATTAAATAAATTCGGATAACACAGAGTAACACTTAGTTATCACCTAACTCTCACAAGCTTAGGACACTGCACAATTCATTTTATTTATTTTGCTAAAAAGAAATTGCAATATATACCCCCAAAAAAAAAACGGCACAGAGAGACTCATAAATTTGGCAGAGACAGATCTTCCCTCGACCGTTTGTTCTCCGTTTAGAGTCTTCTGCAGCAAGCTCGTCCCTTTCATCAACATTTTGAAAACCCTGTGAGTTTCGCGTCCAGAGAAGAACAGCGCCATGTTCTCTTCCCGTTGCCTCCAAAGCAAAGAGCCCTTCAAAGCCATTTGGGTTGCTGCCTATTTCCACTCTAAGCTCAAGAAATCCCAAATTGTTCAGACCGATATCGTCTCCACCGTTGGTTTGTTTCCTTCCCTCTTTGCTGCTTAGCCTTTTCTGAGTTTTTTTCTTCGTCCCCTTGTTTGGCTTCTGGGAAAGAATGAGAGGAATGGAAGTAAAAATTATTGATTCCCGGAAATGGGTTACTCTTTGAGAAGAAAAAAAACAGTATTTTTTCCCCTTTTGCTTCTCTGGTCTTCCCCTAACAACGAAATCATGGGGTTAATTTGTTTTCTGGGTTATTTTTGTTTCTTGTTTGTAGAGCTCTGTTGGGTGGTGTGGTCGCTGTTTTATTTATTTATTTTCTAGTTGGAATATTATTTTGTGTAGTATTGTTAATCTATTGAGTACTTGCCTATGATGGCTAAATCAGTTCGTATCATCTGGGTTCTAGCCAAAATTGATTCTTGTGCGCTTTTTTGGGTACTTTTTCTTGTTTTTTATTTCCCAAAATTGATTCTCGTGTGATTTGAAGGGCATTTATGCTTCTACTAGGTATGAGATACTTAAGATCTTAATCTATTGATTTTTCATGACTCGCAAGCAAGGTACATTTTGTGAGGGAGTTTGGCTTCCTGTTAAATGTGATGCTGTTATGAAGGGAATGTAGGATCATTTTCCCCTGAAGAAATTAGGTCACTTTGTTACCCTGATGAGTGGAAAATAGATTCCTTTGTATGACGACTTTTATGTGATTTTCTATCAAGGATTTGGATCATGGTATGTTTTTTCAGGTCCCAAAATGGTCTAATATGTGGACTTTGAACCTTCCAACTTTGCACTTAGTAATCTAGGTTAAAGAAAAAACGCCATTGCTCACTGTAAAAAAGTTTGGGAAAAATAAAATAAAATAAAATAATTGAGCATTATATATGAAGTCAGCCTTGCTTTTGTGCTAGTTTTAGTTACCCACTGTAGCAAATTGACTTGTAAGTAGAAACAACCTTGACCAGAATATAAGAGGGTGCACGTTAAACGAGTTGATTTGTGAAATTCTCAGAAAACTGATCTAGAAACTACAAATGTGGCTTATTTTCAATGAAGATACTGAAACCTCTAAATTTCGCACTTAGTTTTGATGGTCTTAAAATTGCTTTGCTTTTATATTCCAGGTTATCAAATTCTGAATTTCTTCATTTGATTTTGAGGGAGTGGACTGTGGTACTTCCACTATCCTGCTGATTATTGATGTCCCCAAGACAGTTAATTGGTTCAGATGTTATGCGAAATCTTACATTATCATAAAACTGAATTGCTTGATTCCTTCTGTTTTTTAACTTGATTTTGGTGCATTGTGCAGATAACATATTGCAAGATGATTTTGGTGTCATCACATACAGAGTGTTGGCCTATCTTCTTCTTGGGGTTGTCAGAATACACTCAAAAAAGGTTGGATATATGTTCAATGACTGCCAACAGGTTCTCAATAGGATCACAGAATTCATCAGTAAGAAACAGACATCACACGCTGACACTCTCCATGCACCTTACATCTCAATTACTCTACCAGACAGGTTCGAGCTTGATGCTTTTGATCTGGATATCATTGAAGATTCTAGTAGGTAAGCTATATACGGTCAACATTATTGGTTGGTTAATGTTATTCCAGCTCTCGATGACCTTTCTTGATATCTTTATTTGTCTACTTCCAGAAGCAACGTGATGCCCAATGAAGCCATCACACTTAAAGGTATTAGAGCTTCTTAAGTTGCTTTGTTACCTCGTGTAGCTGAATTTGTCGTGTTTCATGTGATTTGGCAACATATATAACAGATACTGCATGGAAAAACCTGGGAATGGTGCAGTTTTCTCTAGATCAGGTACACAAGCAGGAGGAATAAAAGTTTAAATGCCAATATCTTCATCCCAACTTTTCATGCAAAGTTCTCCCTTAATATTTCTAGATTATTCATCCTAAACGTGTTTATGGAGCATATGCAACTGCTTATTTTTTAGTTATGTAAGCATGGCATGCGTGAATTTACATCTATAGAGATTTATGCTGCCTGCAATATCAAGTGTGAATGAAAAGTATTAGTGTGTGCATGCTACTAGTGTTTTAGTTTACAACAAAAATAAAATTATCAATATCAGGAATTATCATGTATAGTTTAAATTCTCAACTCCAAATATTGCTTCCTTACTAGAATTCAACACTTAAAAATCTTCTTGTTTAGTTGTGTTTAATGCTAAAATTCCAGTTCAGTCCACATCTTATGTTTGAGACAGAATGCCAAATACTTAGATGCATGTATGCAATACCTGTTCATCGTGCAGTTTTCATCCTATTTAGTTTTCTAATGTTCACTTTCACTAGAAGTAAATTAATTATCACAGTGCCTGTCCAAATAATTAACTATACAATTGCTTGTTATTTATAACTTGATAGAGGATATAACTACTATGGACCAATACATCTAAACAATTTTAAACATGACTCCCAATCCATATCAGTGGTCATATCTAAATTGGCCGAACACTTGGATCTAACTTGAATTATCAAACTGAAGTGATGCAAAAGGATATGCTTTTTGTAATCAAAAGGCATGATAGAGCAGAACCAATATAACTTGATTTTTAGGTCGACAATACCATGGTGTTTTTTTCTTCTGTTTTCAACTTGTGCTATCTGTTTTTGGAGCTAATGATTCAATGGCTCAAATATCAGTAGTTGCAGTTTTGAAGCTCAAATTGTATGAATTTTGCAGTATCAATTTGAGTTCAGTGCACCCAATCAAGATTCTTGCTCCCTTGACGATGACCCTCCAGATGAGGAGTATGTACAATAGCTCTCCTGAAAACCTTTTATGCTTGATTTCTTCTTTTAAACTAAGGTCTGCATGAATTATAAAACAAATCTTGTTATTCTTGTTACAGTTTTCTTTCCCCATATATGGAAGTAGGCCCTTCAGGCAATCTAAGCCATTTAGAAGCAAGCTTGGAGAAGTTTCGAGACATCAAGTTTTCTGAAGAAGAGTGTATAAACCTTGAGAAGTTTTATGGGGTTGAGGAAGAACCTCCAGTTCTTGTCGAACCTGTGGATGAAAATCATCACGATCATAGAAAAGAGAGAGAGATTAGCAAGATGGCAGACTTGGAAGCTCAATGTCCAATGGGAATGAGCATGGGAAATCTTGGAGACTGTTTGAAGCATGAGACATTCTCTAGGTTTCATGAGAAAGCTCCAGAGATTGTTAATCCATCTGGTGAGAATTCTCTGAGCAATGAAGGACAGATAAAGATTCCAGAAGTGATGATGATGCTCACTGGGTTTCATGAGAATCCTCCAGATCTTGTTAAACCATTTGATAAAGATTGCCTGAACATAGAGATTCCAGAAGCTGCACTGTTAGAAATTGATACGCCCCAGGTGATTGAAGATAAGAGCAATAGTAGCAATTTGCTATCAAGTGTGGAAAAGCTTAAAAATGTTGTGTTCTCTCATGAAGAGTTCCCCAGACCAGATATCTTTTGTAGGGCTGAAGAGGAACCTGCCAAGACTATTCTACAACATGATGAAGAAAAGGGTAATACCGATGTACTGCATGAAAAAGATTTGGAAATGGCATCATCAGAAGATATAACATGTCAGAGTAATACAGAGGGTCAACCCTCGTCTTTCACCCCTGATATAACTCCTAAGTCCAAGTTTTCAGATCCTTCAGGTACAAAATATCCAAAGATGTGTATCAAAGTATGTGCTTTATAGCTGCAGTCCCAGAACTGTTAGTGCTGACCTTTCTCTATGCAGGAAGGTTTTCGAATGCTCAATGTTTTTTTATGGACAATTTGTCCAAACTTCTCTATCCCCTCTACTATTTTATGTTGCATAAAGTTTATCTCTATCTAGAACTTGTAATTCTGTTTCATGGTGAAGCTATCATCTCAGCAAGTTTATCACTTTGACCAATTCCTCATTCAATCCAGCTTGTGCTACACCAAAATGCATGGTTCTTCCAACACCAACTACTACCGTGAAGCCTACTCAGAAAAGGAAAAGAAAGTGCATCATCGATGATCCCATCGTGTTGTCAAATCAGTATGTGTTTGATTATCTCACTGATTTCCACATGATCATTTGAAATGTGTTCTGATTGCTAATATGTGGAAGTGTGCATTAGACTCTGCTAGTTAGTTTTCACATTATTTTCATATTTAAATCAATGAATTATAAGCGGTAATATTTACTCCATTAGATTTTTAAGTAATCATGAAGCAATGAGTCTGGAAATATCTAGCATGAAAAACATGAGTTATGTGGAATGAGTTGGGTTGGAATGCAAGTATCGAGCCTAAAATTTAAATATAAATTTAGTTTTACACTATGCATTGCATAACCAGACTAGTAATATCTTTTCCATACTTTCATGTCAAGCAAGAACGAACTTAGGTTTCCTGCATAATTCTACTTGATGGCAATTACAAAAAGACCTTTCCTTGTCGTGTAATCTTTTTAAATTTGTACAAAAAGATGTAATTGTTCTTCAATATGGGAATGTGTAGATTGCTCTCTTGAATGTAAAGCATGTTATCTTCAGATTTTAGAATAACCCGTTGGTAAATGCTGAAAGTTTCCAATCTATTTTAGGGTAATCAAGAAAAGCATAGAAGACCCAAGTGATTTGTTATCGAAAAGGAGGAAAGTTCAAAAGAATTTACTTCCCATACGGAAAACCAATAGGAACTCAAGTTTCCACCAAAGCTTCTTGGAGCCTTTGCTTAACTGTAAGTTGGTTATTATTGATCCTACATTGGTTCATGAATTCTATTCTACTTAGACCACATTTCTTGCAGGTCTTGCCATTGAGCTTAGGTACCTGTTCTGCACGAAGAAACTAGAGATCCCAGAAAGTATGGATCTTCAAAAAGCTACTGAAGAGTACCCAGAGTCCGTTGAAACTGCTGAACCTTCTGCAAGGATCTTTGGATCTCCTGAAACTGTTGAAGCTGCTGAGAAAATTCTAGATTCTATTGAAACTTCTGATATTCCAGGGCAACCGGTTGTGTCAGTATCTCCACTCAATATAGAGGAACCACAATTTGCTCCAGAAACACCTATTCAACAAGCATCACCAGTGAGATTTATGGAGGAACCACAAATTGCTCCTGAAACTCCTATTCGACAAACATCACCAGTGAGATCATTTGGGAGTTTCAGAGAGTCTCCTTTCAACTCTGATGCAGTAAGACCTGCAGACTTGTATACAGTTAATTATTCACGGTCTCGTGAGGATCAAGATCTGGATATCAGTCTGATAAATGAGGTAAACTAATGTTTGACTTGAAGATGTAATTGTGTTTTCAGCCATTGGAATTGAATTATAGAGGGGATTTATTTGGGAGCGAAAAGATTTTTTTTTTTAATTAATCACTTTATAGTTTGTTAATTTTGTTTGGACTGACTGATGTAGTATCATTTTCCTTGCCTCTTTTTGCCTTGTGTCAGGAGATCAGTTCAAGATATGAAGATAATGAAGAACAAGGTAAGAACTCACTCATTAATATTACTTAGTAATTTCTTTATTCATTTCATTTGCCTAAGTTTGCATAGTCGTCCCTCGCATGGAACCCTTATTCAAATCTTTTATTGACTGTAGATGTATCACCAGGAAGAACAAGGTAAGGCGGATAAGGTTTTCATAATTTCTCCTCTTGTTTCAGTGCCTATCTCTTTATTAACCCCTTGCCAAGTTACCTTTTTAAGTTGTTAAATTTGTTTTTACAGAATGGTGAGAATATTAAAACAAAGGAGAAGGGAGGAAACATTAAACTTGTCGCAGGTTCTAAACAGAAGAACCAAGAAAGACAGTGCAAAACTGTTCTATGAGATTCTGGTACGTCCTTACAATAATTTGCAATCTTTTCTACACCCATTAAAACAAACAAGTGTATGGTCGGTGCCAACACAAATAATATCAGCTTTCTAATCTTTTCCTGAACTGTTGAAACAAAACCTTGATCAATCACCTTATAATTTATGTATCCTTTTTAAAAATAATAATGCAGGTGTTGAAAAGTGGAGGGTATCTCGATGTGGAGCAAGACTGTGCTTATGGAGACATTCGTATCCAGATACTCCCAAGAATGGAGCAAATTAATGAAGCTTGTTGAAAGCTTTAGGTTCGGTTTAGTTGTGGCACTTGACATAGTTAGCTTGCCTGCACATAACCATGCATCTCAGTCTTTATTTAGTCAGTAAACCAGTGTGGCTCAGACATGTAGACTAGCTGTTTCTCTCTGTCCAAAACAATGTAACTCACAACATCAAAAGGATCCTTTTTTATGATATTAGATGATATTCTCAGAGTATGAATTGCAAAAAGCACAGTTTTTAAGGTTGGATTGTCTTGGACATTACAGCTCCCATGTTTCTGGAGGACTAATTTGCTAGATTTCTTGTCTGTACAGGTGGCACACACTACTAAGATGAGCCCAGGAAAGAGTTGAGCCAATGAGCAGACTTCTTGGGTATCCGGGTCAAGTTGTTGAAATAATCGACATAACCAAGGCCGAACCGGACCTGATAACCCGAACCCATTTCCATGCAATCCATCAGAGACCATATGATGTAACCCTTCACATTTGCTCCCTTCCTGTACCCATTTTCAGTTTTTCACCAAGTCTTTGTCAATGCCAAAACTTGACGATCTTGTGTTTTTTTGAAGAATGAACAGGTTTTAGTACAGAATATGAATCTGCAACTCACTTAATAGCTTGTGAAATAGCATGTAAATGGTTGAGAATGAACTGAATTCGAGCATCGTCCCGCAATGCAGCCTCCAAGGAAATAGTGTCATTTCTCTTACCTGCATATCCTGTTGTAATAATCACATACAAAAACATTCAAATATTTTATGTTTGGTCCCATGATTATAATGTATGTATGTGCATATACATAAGACAAAACCAACCATTCTCAGTGACATAGATCTTAGGATTGTTGTATACTTTCTTCAGAGAAACCAATGCTTTTCTTAGTCCTTGTGGGTAAGCATAGAAGATAGAAAATTCAGATTCTCCAGGTGCCTGAAAGGGACACAAAAACTACTTGAGTTCAACTTGGAAACTAAAAGAATTAGCTTATTAAGGAAGTAATTAGCCATTTGATCTTACCAATTTACCTATAGGCTTTCCATTTCTATCCACTGGGCAAAAAGAAAGATCATAAATTGGGTTAGATTAGATGATACATAAATGAAAGAAATTAAGTCGAGCTTGGAACCAAAGCTGGTTAGTCTAGAGGTTAAGCACTTGAACTATGGTTTTAGAGACCAGGATTCGAGTCCCAACAATACCTGTGATATTAACATGCTGAAACTGATCAGTCTGGTTATACACTTTATCAGAATTCAGAGGAAGAGAAGCTGCATATCTGGAAGTATAGTAATTGACTCCAATAAAATCATATGACCCTTTCACTGCCATCTTCTCATCCTCTGTAAATTCTGGAAGCCCATCTTTTACCATAGCCTTCATAACAAAAGGGTAATCTCCAAATACTAGCGGCTCCATTAGCCTGCAAAACATGCAGCATTAATTTTGGATTTTCAATGTTCCTACTTCAAAATGAACCATTTGAATATATGTGATTAGTACCATCCTACTAAAAAATCAAATGCTCTTCGTGATGCATCTTTATCCACTTTTGTTTCTCCATATGGCTCAAACCATTGCGTCACTAATGAAATACCAATTTCTCCGTTTTGCGTCACCTGATAATTAAATAAGATTGATATTACAAGACAATAATTTCACTAGTACGTAAAGTTTGATAAGTACGATTACATGGTACTTTTGTCTGTAGACTTGAACAGTTGCAGCATGGGCTAATATGATGTGATGGGTGACAAGAAAAGGATCCGTCAGAGGGTTTGTTGCACTTGTGTTTGATAAACCTAATTTGTAACCAAATTGTCCAAAAACTTGTGGTTCATTTATGGTGATCCAATGCTTTACTCGGTCGCCAAAGTTTTGAAAACAAATATCCGCGTACTCTCTAAAGTCGTTCCTGAAGAAAAAAAGAAAAGAAAATCAAAGGACAGTCCAATGCACGAGAAAATAAAACAAATAAATAACATGATACATACACAATCTGATTACTCAAGAAGCCATTGTACTTGTCCTGGAGTGCTTGAGGCAAGTCAAAGTGGAACAATGTGACAAATGGTGTTATGCCTGTATTGTGAAATGCAACTTTTCAGCTAGTAAACTGGGAAACAAAACTAGAATGAGGAAGTGGATGAGTTTCAGTTAGTAAATTGGGAAACAATGTGACAAATGGTGTTGTGAAATGCATTTTCTTCAATTAGTAAATTGGGAAACAAAACTAGATGTGTTTTTGCTACCATTGTTGAGCAACTCATTGATGAGATTGTTGTAAAAGTCAACTCCTTGTTGATTTATGCCTCCATTTACAGTCCCATCTGCAACATTTTGATCAATCCATTTAAATTTGATTTATTTTCATGATGTGGAAGTCAACTAGTTACATAGGATTTACCAGGAAGAATTCTTGACCACGAAATGGAGAATCTGTACGTATCCACTCCAATCGTCTTTAACAGCTTCACGTCTTCCTATCATTCAAACGTTGCTCGTTACACAGTCTTGATCCGTTTCATTTCAATAAAATCAAAATCAAATTACAAAAAATTAAGTATATATAGTTAAATTACTTTATAAAGATGGTAAGAATCAACAGCAATGTCTCTGTCTCCAGCCCCATCCTGAATCAAAAAGTCCCAGGTGCTTGGTCCTCTCCCTCCTTCATCTCCTGCACCTTCTGTCTGAACCAACAACAATCATTAAACCAACTGTAATAACTGACATAACTAACGAATTAACTAACTGTAAGATTGCAGATCACTGTAATAAAAGGCTGACCTGAATAGCAGAAGTGGAGCATCCAAACAAGAAATCGGGAGGGAAGTCCTGCCTAGTAATTACTACTTCTGCCACTTGTTCTTCAACTGTATCAGTAACTGCTGCAATCATTATAATTATAATCATAATTATAATCAGGTGAGCAATGTAATATATTTCTGAAACCTTCGACATGTTTGTATGTTGTTGATTCGTCTGATTCTTGTGTTGCTCTTTATATGATTAGTACGATTAATTAACTAATTTGTTGAATTGGTCACAGATTAATATTAGGAATCATTCTTAAGAGGATATCAGGACGGCCTAATTGATAATTACCAGGTTTAGTCGGCATGATTCACAAGAAACAATCACAATTTCCAGAGCTAATCAATTATTTATATGTATTTAATTCTCAATAGTGTATCGGTAGTGTTGGAACGTAAATTATAGTTCAAAACGCAAAACTATATCATAACCAGGTCCGGCTTGGCCCGGCTCTATCCCAGCCGAGTTTTTCAATAATGCTTTTTTTATTTTGAAAAAAAAATGTCGAAATAAAAGAGTAGTCGATATACAAATTGGATCCATAACATGATAAAATGTCGTAAATTTGCTCGTGATTATCTTTAAAAACCATTCATCCCACATCACCTTTAAGAAATAAAAACAAAACATTTATTAGGATTGATCACTGTTAAAACAAAACATTTATCTACAATTGACCACTGGTTGTTAATAGGTTGGGAGACATTTTGCTGCATCGATTTAGGGCCGTTTTTTTTTTTTGACGTCGACATCAAAAATATATAAAAAAATCATTTAGTTTCTTTAGAACAATTCATAATTATCATCCAAACCGACCAAGTCTCAAGAAAACCAAATCCAAATCTCATAATTATAGAATTTTAAAAATCGTATCATAATCAAGTCCCCTCTTAATAATTTCTTCCTCAACGGTTCACTTTTGTCTCAATAAAAGATTGAGATGAATGTTTGATTCTTCATTTTGGAAAGAAATACAAAAGAATCTCTCAAGAGAATTGGGCCTTAACAAAGAAAAGCATATAGATTTTTCCAATAAAGTTTCAACCTTGATAATTAAAAAACAGAGAGTTTCAATATCTATTTACAGTAGCATTTTCTAAATGAGTGGTGAATAATTAAAACTGATTAGTTTAATGATAAAGATACTTAATTATGATCCTTCTAACCAAGATTGATTATCAATCTTGATAATAATCAATAAAGTAAAAAAAAAAAATGAAGAATATTGATTATGAAAAGACATATTCAATGACTACAATTTACTATATAGATTTCTTTTATATAAATATCTAAATGTTTAGAAATTTATATAATTTTCTCATATATAGTAAAAAAGGGTTAATTGTAAAAAGTAATAGTGGCGAAAAAAATATGTACAAGAAGTATTAGTCATTTTAAATGGTCAGCAAAATGTACTGATGAAGAATTTTTCCGTTTGCAATCCGTTAAATTTGACAGTTTTTAGACCAATATTATTTAAAATCCTTAAAATACTCCTCTCCGAAAGTAAATCATAAGCTATTCAAACCCTAAATAACAACCCATAC
>JAYMSW010004446.1:0-10986 GCA_036897725.1 Erodium texanum | reverse complement strand
ATAACAGAATAACCGATACATGAGAACCAAAACTAAAAAAACAGAGGTGGTGTGCAAGTAGAATAAGTTGGGCGATCAGGTGAATAATGTCGATCAGTCAGGTAAGTATCGTTAGTCATACTAATATGGTAAGCATAACGGAAGTAATGTAATAAGAAACCAAACAGCAACAACAAACTGTAGAATTTATTCATGAACACAACCAAATAACCGGTACATGAGAACCAAAACTAAAAAACAGAGGTGGTGTGCAAGTAGAATAAATTGGACAATCAGGTAAACAATACTGATCGATCCATTGTACGAAATCACCCGAAAAAGAAGGAAATGACGCACAATTAGAACATTAAGCATGTAGAAAAGTTTGCAAGTTAAACGATCTCATCGCGCACTCGTTAGGGAGGCGGTATGGAGTAAGGTATCGTTGTACGTAAAAAGTTACCAACGTCGTTTTTGCAAGCGATGTTCGACACCTGTGTTTGCATCCTTTTCCGTCTCTCTAGACCACCGTCTCATCTCAATTAAGACCTGTCGCCTAAGTCGTGAAAGTTAGGCGACCCGCCTCTTAATGCGACAAACCTCGTCAACAAACCCAACATAGGTGAAATAGAGGAACTCGCCTCTGGTTGTCCCACCCATGGAACCTAGGTATGGAACACAGTGTCAGATGCTAGAAAGGATGACCAAACGAAGAAACAGAGTGTATATAACGAACACGTAAAGCAACTACCGTCGTAATCATAGGTGATATGCATAGCATATACCATTCATTCAAATAAGAAGACACAACGAATCATGGACGGCATTCAAATGCATCTAATAATTAACGATATATTCTAAAGGTCAGCAAACATTTACCCGACGTGAAATAAAGATACACGAAATTCACTAAGAAAATAATCATAAGGATACATTAGAGATGACACATCCCAAGCAATTAATCGGAATTATTCATTTAAGTTACAACATTAGCAACTTGTACAACAATATTAACCCCGAGTTGCTGACTTTTGTGGGAACTACATTGGCATTGTCGGCATTTCCTCTTTTTTTTGTAATTGTTTTATTTATCAATTTTTTTAATTGTTAAAAAACAAACCGAATGTGATCCAGCTAGGCCCGTTCCCGTCCTTGGTCGTATAGCCTTCCTTCTGTGTTAGGGTATGTGCCGACACAGATTCATCATGATCTTCCCCAACACGACCATGGCAAGCCCATACCCCTTGGGGTTTGATTTTACGCGAGTAGCGCCTAGCTCCGCCAAAAAACTTCCAATCCTCGACATAATTCGACCTTGCGATAGTGTACTGACGATGAAAGCGAAGGATATGTGGGGAAAGCGGTGGACACAATCGCGACGCGTTGAAATTGAGATACTCACGTCGTACTTGCTGGAACGACCACCAGTTCTAGCCGACCAGATAGGTTGCAGCTCTACAACTGTCATGAATGCAAAATTTTAGATCCAGTAGACCTCGCGATAGGTAAAATTTCGGAAAAGGCCCCGAGCTTCTTTAAATTTTGGGATCTTAACGTTTTTTTTGTACGAGGTACAGTGTAACCTTTAGTCTCGGGAAGGTTTGGGGACGATTCCAGAGGACAGCGGATGGTATGCACATGGCTATCGGCGATGCCATAACACCCAGTTGCCAGACCGACACAATCGTCGTTGTATTGTCCGAAACAAACACCGATTCGGATGGCATTTCCAGCTTGCATCTCGGCAATAGCAACGAAGGTAAATTGTCAGATCCAGTACTGTTTCCTTTACCCCACGCATGTTCGGAGGACGCCCTGAGTTCCTTTTAAACTTGGATATTTCAACGATTAATTTTTTTATTGTTTGTGAGGTAGGGTATAATTTGTGAGTGTGGAAAAGTTCAGAGACTGAATCAAGAGTACAGACACCGGTTTACATGGGGCTATCAGCGATGTTGAAACACAGCCTCAAGAACGGGAAGGTACAATTCATTCCCTTTAACTCGTGCGCTTGCGGACAAAACTCTAGTTTCCCTAAATCCTACAGTTATGGCCCTTTTTTTTCTTCACCAGATCTGGTGTAGTTGTTTAGTATTGAGAAGAGGAGAAATCGGTTGCAGTGGAAGGGTTCCTTGAGTAAGATAATGCTGTAAGAATTGACAATAATTTCTGTATGCTTAATGTTTTCAAAGAATGCGTCGTTGCGAACAATCTTAATGGTACTTGACATGCTCATACCCTACCTAATAAAAATAAACAGATTCCAAAAGAGCGTAGAACACAACAGCATACCGGTCAAAGTAATACAGAGCTTATAAATCATAACACTAATGTATCCGATCCACGGGATAAAGAAGACAATGTTAACTACTTACAAGTATTTTAGTTTGTTTGGGAATTGAAAGACAACACATTGTGAAGAATAGACCCCCAATTTATCGGTCAGGTCATCGATTAATACCAAAACAGTCTGGAAAGGAACCAAAATGTACATTCTGACAAGCCAAAGTTTGATCGCAATTTTACATGGAGTAAAAGGCTGAATTCTAGGGAACACTGAGGCTTAATTCATTACATGATGAAAGAGACTCTCGGTCACGACTTGTAAGAAACACTGTCCCTTTCTTATTTACATAAAGATGTAGCCACAAGTGACCACGATATCATAAAGCAAAGACACAAAATAAGCACTTAAAGTCTAATGTTCTTCAGCCTTTCTATTCCACAGTGTCGTCCATCTCTTCATCTTCAACTTCTTCAATCCTCATTTTCTTGACAGCCTGAGCAGCATCACTCCTCTGCTGTCCATTGGGGATTTGAATCAACACCTCTGACTTGTGTCCAGTGGCTGCATCAACAAGGCCTCCATATTCCACTCGATAAGCCAACTCATTCCCACTGGCCTCTGCATCTATATACACTGTTGAGTTCTCATCAATCTCTCCCCTC
Organism: Erodium texanum; assembly: GCA_036897725.1. Classification (NCBI taxonomy): domain Eukaryota; kingdom Viridiplantae; phylum Streptophyta; class Magnoliopsida; order Geraniales; family Geraniaceae; genus Erodium; species Erodium texanum. The sequence goes on along the minus strand of JAYMSW010004446.1, from coordinate 8,058 downwards.
ACCAGCATTCTTGATAGTTCAGTCACCACTTTCTTCTCCAGCCACCTCCTGATTGGTCTTGCTCCATACACCTGCATCAACATCCATACCACTTTCAGTTTCAGTATGCATACATAATCAAGCCACTAATTCCATATCAGGATAAAACATGTTCACTAACCGGGTCGTAGCTCTCAGATAGAATGAAATCCAATGCTGCATCTGTTACAGCCAAAGCAATACCCCTCTCAGCAAGGCGGCTTGCAACATCCTTCATCTGCAACCTAGCCACCTTCCTCAGTTGCTCATGTGAGAGAGGATCAAATATCACCACTTCATCTAGCCTGTTCAGCAACTCGGGCCTGAAATGTTTCCTGACCTGTACCACAATAATGTCAGTCCAACTACAAAAGAACGAGAAACCCCATATTAACATCAAACACGTGCATTCACCAGTTACCTCTTGCATCACCCTATCCCGAGCTGCTTGCATCGTACACTTGCCCATCAATCCAGACAGTAGGTGTTCAGCTCCGAGGTTTGATGTCATAACAATTACTGTGTTTCTAAAGTCGACAGTACGACCTTGGCCATCTGTTAGCCTTCCATCATCCAAAACTTGGAGGAGGGTATTAAAAACAGCTGTGTGAGCCTTCTCCACTTCATCAAACAACACGACACTGTAAGGCCTTCGCCTCACAGCCTCCGTCAGCTGCCCACCTTCCTCATGTCCAACATACCTGAAAACATACTCAAGTTTAATTTCAATCTATGCTACATGAAAGTGAATGTTCTTCCATGTATTTGGTAACCTGAAGAGACAACTCACCCTGGAGGGGCACCGATCAGCCGTGAAACTGAATGTTGCTCCATGTACTCTGACATGTCTATCCTCACCAGCAAGTTTTCATCATCGAAAAGTTGCTCAGCAAGAGCCTTAGCCAGCTCAGTCTTGCCCACACCAGTTGGACCCAAGAAAAGGAAGGAGCCGGTGGGTTGTTGTGGTCTCCCTAATCCAGCTCTAGATCTCAATACAGCCTCTGCCACTGCGTCAACAGCTTGGTCCTGCCCAACCACTCTCTGGTGCAACCTCTGAGGAAGACCAATTAATCTCTCCTTGTCATCCTGACCAAGCCTTGTGACAGGTATGCCAGTCCAGCGACTCACGACCTCGGCAATATGTTCCGGACCAACAGTTTCCGTCAACATCAAATTGTCATCAGTGTTCCCTTCAAGCTTTGCTATGGCAATTTCCACTTCGTTGATGGCACCATATCGCAGGTCAGCAGCTCTAACTAAATCATGTCTTCTTTCAGCTTCTTGCAGGGCAAACAGAAGCTCTTCCTTCTTTTGCTTATACCTTCGAAGCTCATCTATCCTTCCCTTCTCCTTCTTATATTTCATCATCAAAGGCTGGAGCTTGTCTCTCAAATCATCAAGCTCTTTCCGGACCTAGAAAGATTTGACATGCAAATCAGAACCAAGCATCTAGAATACTATACATAAACAGAAAAAATAATAATTATCGGGATGTAATACGTACTTCTACAAGCCTAGCTTTGCTTGCTTTGTCCTTCTCCTTCTCAAGGGCATGAAGTTCAATTTCTAATTGCATTTTCTTCCTTTCAAGGTTGTCGATTTCCTCAGGCTGACTATCAAGCTGTACTCTCACATTAGCGCAGGCTTCATCAACTAAGTCAATAGCCTTATCAGGGAGATGACGACCTAGACAAAACAAGATGTACACTTCAAAAACCAGACATCTCTGAAGTGGATAACATAATCTTCCATTAAGAATGGAAATACCCAAACATACCAGATATATATCGGCTTGATAGCTGGGCTGCAACCACAAGAGCTCGGTCTTGTATCCGAACACCATGATGTCCTTCGTACTTCTCTTTCAATCCTCTAAGGATGCTAATGGTATCAGGGACACTAGGCTCAGCCACATAAACTTGTTGGAACCTTCTCTCAAATGCAGCATCCTTCTCAACATATTTTCTGTACTCCTCAAGAGTGGTTGCACCAATGCACCGAAGTTGACCTCTTGCAAGCATGGGCTTAAAGAGATTGGCAGCATCCATGGAGCCTTCAGTTCTTCCAGCACCAAGGACTAGATGGATTTCATCAATGAACAGGATCACCTTCCCTTCAGCCTCTTCCACTTCCTTGAGCACAGCCTTCAACCGCTCCTCAAATTCTCCCCTGTATTTGGCCCCTGCTACGAGGGCACCCATATCCAGTGCAATGAGCCTCACATCAGCGAGATTACTCGGGACATCTCCGGCTACTATTCTCTGAGCCAATCCTTCCACCACAGCAGTTTTACCCACGCCTGGCTCTCCAATAAGCACCGGGTTGTTCTTAGTCCTCCTTGACAGGATCCTCACAACCCTGCGGATCTCCTCGTCTCGACCAATGACGGGATCAAGCTTCCCTGCCTGTTCAACAAGATCTCTGCCGTAGGTCTTCAAAGCCTGAAATGTGGTGTCACCAGTAGCACTCTCCACCTTCTTCCCTTCCTTCCCGCGGAGCTTTTCAATCTCGGATTTCACTTTTGATGAGCTGATACCGGCCTCCTTCAAAAAATCAGAAATCTGGGAATCTTCAATAAGGCCGAGAATCAGCTGATCAACAGCAACGTGAGTGTCGCCGCGTGCCTTCTGGGCGGCCTGTGCACGGCGGATGACTTTGATGAGGCTAGTGCTGGCGGGAATCTCATCAGGGGGAGGGGATTGAGAGGGGAGTTTCTTCATGGCTTGATTGATAACTCTGCTGACAGATTGCATGGTATCGTCACCGCCGACATTGGATATTGCTTGGGCGAATACACCACTTGGGTCAGAAATAAGAGCAGCTGCCAGATGAAGGGGTGTAAACTGAGCGTGTCCAGCTTCCATTGCCAGCGACTGAGCACCGGCAAGAGCTTCAGTTGTCTTGTGGGTGAATTTATCAGCATTCATCTTTCCTGCAAACACCATAACAAAAACCATAAGCAAATTTGGCTTGGGCTGATCGATGGTAAATCCCTATTCAGAGGCGCAACAAAAGAGAACTAGGACTCGATCTCTTTGAAAGAAGCGAAATTATCAAAACCCAAACCAGTTCCTTCCATCACAAGGAGCATGTACCAGTATCAGTCTATAAAAAAACAAAACCCAAAAGCTTAAGAACAATAACAGAAGGAAAAGAAAGAGGATCATCATCATACCTAACTGGGATTGTAATGGATGATCGAGTAGTGAATGAGAATCGAGACGTTCGTATCTGCGTTGAATAGAGATTGCTGGAAGCAGAGAGGTTTTAGAGGAGGGAGAAGAGAGGTCTGGAAGTCGGGACTAGAAACCTCTAGACTTTTCGCTACACTACACGAACCTGCTGGAGCACCGCACCGCTCACTCTTTTCCCTTCTTTTTTTTTTATTTATTATTTTCTCTAATCTTATTTCATTACTCTGAATTACAAATTATTCATTTTTATTCTTTTACCTTTACGTCCTCTGCAAAATGTAAAATACAAAAGCAGAGCAGTTTGGAAATTACCCAGACTCAACGCCAAACTGTTTCATGTTTGGGTTTGTTGAATTTGGCCCAACAAAGGTTTGGGCTTTAGATTAATCCCAAAATTCATGTAATGGCCCATGACCCATTAGACATTGTTTTTTGTCTTGTTCTTAGATAGGACACACATTAAGAGGATTGGGAAGTTCCCTCGACAAGTATCAGCTACTTTTTCTCTTTAGGGTAGGCTAACGCGACTGTGACGATCAGTGTTATTGCGATATAGTGTGAACGTTGCATTATCTTTGATCAGTATCGTTGTCAGGCTAACAACTGCTCTTCATTTGGTGTCTGGCCAGTCAGAATGTCGCGTAGGCGCAGTCAATGAGAAGGCGCCATGTCAGTATACCGTTGGGGGTGGGTCAGTCATGTGTCACGAGATCAAAAGTTCACTAACTTAGATCCGTGCAGTCTCAAGGTTTTTCTCACCAAGATCAATGTGGTAAACTAGAAAACCTCAGTCAACCTAACTTCATGGAAGCAAATAAGAGAATGAGCAATGCTTAGCTATTTACCAAATCAAAAGCCAGGTAGCAAGCTAACAAAATAAAGGAACAAGAGACAAGAGAGGTTTCGGCTCAAAGAAATCTATTGCATAAAAGTATATTGCAAAACTGAATTTAATAATACAATGGTTACAACCACCTATTTATACTACTAGGCTACTCAACAATTAGGAAAGGCTAATTCTAATACAATTAGGAAATATAACTGGTCGACGCACCCAGGACCTACGTCGTCCAAGCTACACCTAGACGACGCACCGTGGACCTGCGTCGTCCAAGAAGGTTTTGGTGGTCAACTTAACGGGCATTGAAGATGGTGGTTGACCGGCCCTCTTAGGCGACGCAGCCTTGCAATGCTGTATCACCCAAGAAGGTCGTCCTCTTAAGTTCGAATTTTTAGATGGGGAGCTCATTTTTCTGCAAATTTAAGAGAACTTGAGCTCCCCCCTATCAGTTCTATCAAGTTTTTGGATTGTATCATCAGTACACGCTTTTAAGAGTTCAAAAAGTATGAATTTTGTTCCTTCGATAGATGAATTTTCGGTTGAAATGTGTTAGATTTAGTGTCTTTGGTATATTATGTATACAATAATAATCGAATATTAGATGATGATTCCAAAATTGTGGAATGAAGTTGGCGTGATGGCCATATCGTAGTTTAATCGTTGTTTTGATTGAAGTTATGGAATATAAATATATATGGATTGGTTTTGCAGATGCTAAATGAATTTGTATTATTGTTTGGGGAAATAGGGGAATTATGGATCGGAGTTGGATGGATTTGCATAAACGGGAACTAGCGTATTAGAAAGGTTTAGAGGAATTCATCATGCATATTGAAAAGGGAAAAATTCATAAAACTATCGTGAACTATGACCCATTTTTACAAAGCAACTTTAAACTATCTCGTTGTAAATACGGTGAACTTTTTTTAAGGTTCATAAAAATCTAACAATGTTAAATCTAACAGAAAAAATCTGATTTTTTGTCACATGCAAGTCATGTGACCTTCAAATTTCTCAAAATACCCTTGCTGTAGTAAAATCAGTAAAAATAAAAATAAAATAAAATAATCAATATTGATAAAAAAATAAAAAAATGAAAATCCGAAATTGTTAAGTCTTTGCGTCTTCTCCGAAAATTGCTCTCCAGCGAGGTCATGTGCACTGTCTTCTCCAGCGATTTCACTTATGAGGGAGTGATATAATCTGAGAAGAAGTAGAAGCCGAGTGCGCGTATTCATCGGAGGCTGAGTGCACCAACAACGCAATAATTACGCACCTAATTCAGACTAAGCTGATATCTTATTGACGACCATGCGCCACATGCTCCGCAGCCCCCACGCACCTCAGAACCGACGCTCACGCTCATCTTCCCTGGATCCAGATGGAGAAACATATATGAGAAGAAGCAACCGCCGGCGAAGAGAAAGCCCAATGACAACGGACCACCAAAAAAGTGAAACAACTAGACATGCTCGCTGACAGAGAGAAAAACTGAGGAAGAGAAGGCAAGGGAAAGATGTCGAGAGAAAGAGAGGAGTCGACTTCAACTCTAGAACCGGAAAAAGACTTTTGTCGACCCTTTCTCCATGACTCAGCACCTAGAGTCGATAAAACTCAACAAAACATCACATCACACAAAGAACTATGTTGTACTTACTCCAAGTCATTTAAAATATAGAGAATAATGGTTATATTCTTTTGCATTAAGTGGAATCCAAACTTTCCTTCTACCTATAACTTAATCACATACTCTATAATCATTCCAAATAAATATGTGATTGTATTTACTCTAAAAAAGTAAACATGTGACTGCAATTCTACACCATTACACAATTATTACATCCTTATACTCTGTAATCATTCTAGATACTAAAAACTAAACATGTGACTGCAATTCTACACCATTACACGATTATTACATCCTTATACTCTATAATCATTATAAAAACTACAAGTGACTGTAATTTACTAAAGTCACTTAGTTTTGATTTTATAGACTAAAATGCCATTGCTTAAAACAAATAGACCAGAACAATAATATTTGTATGGTTTATGTCATGGTACAAATTTGTTATTAAAATACAAACCTATTGTCTAATCTCAGTCATTCAATTTTTCATTAAAGAGCTAGTGTTGTTACTTGTCAAGATCTGGTGCAATTATTACATCCTTATACTCTGTAATCATTCCAAATACTACAAGTGACTGTAATTTAATAAAATCGCATAGTTTTGATTTCATAGACTAAAATGTCATTGCTTAAAACAAATAGACTAGAACAATAATATTTGTATGATTTATGTTCTGGTACAAACTTGTTATTACAAAACAAAACCTATTGTCTAATCTCAGTCAAATTTTTCATTAAAGAGCTAGTGTTGTTACTTGTCACGATCTAGTGCAATTACTCAACTTTCACCATTTTTACTCTTTTGTCTATTCCCGCTTCGTTTGAATTCCGATTCACTTCGTTCCACCGCCAATATTTGTCCTTTCTCGAAATCTACAAAACAAGACTAAGGAAGCGTATATTGTAAAGGGTTCGGGGTTTATGGGTTTAGGGTTTGTGGTTTGGGGTCTAGGGTTTAGGAGTTTAGGAGTTTAAGGTTTAGGGTTTAAAATATATGTGACACTGATCTTGTTTGGTAGATCTCGAGAAAAGAAAAATATTGGCATTAGAACGAAGTGAATCAGAATTTAAACGAAGTACAAATGGACAAAAGAATAAAAATGGTTAAATTGAGTAATTACACTAAAATTGACAAGTGGCAGCATCAACTTTCAATCAAAAGTATTAGACATCATGCCTATTTGTATAGAGAAATTTGATATTATATGCTCTTAAATATACTATATTTCTTTCCTATGCTACTACAATATAAAATTTGATTTATATGGTTTTTACACTTGATAAGTCAAAAATGCCCTTATTAAATTTCTCATTGTAATTTCAAATTTGTGTTACAACTTTTCTTCTTCTCAGTGCGAGTACTGATCTCAATTCGAATCCACATAAATTGAAAAATAAGGTTTCTCTATTGTCCCGAAAAATGACTTGTAGAATTGATTCATCTCCTTAAACGCATTGCTTCTGGGTTGTTCTAAGCAGAAGGAATTACTATCATTGTCTCCCTCGAAGATGAGAGAAGCCAAAGACAAACATGATCTAAACACAGTAAGAAAATGGTTTACTCGAAGGAAAAAAGGATTCAAAGGATTGGAGGACCTCATTGTCATCAACTTGAAGAAAGAAAAAAAAAGACTCAAAACATGATATCATTATAATACGACAAGAAGAGCAAATCATCTTCATCTTTGTTTTCTTCAAAAATTGTAGTCTAATAAAAATCGCATGCTCAAAGCATAACTTGAGAATTGAACCCTGAAATAAGATGAATTCTTGATGCCGAGCCCAACTCTTACATTCATACAAACACTTATTTACAAGGCAGTGAACGAATTGAATCAATAGGAACATTCACTTCACGATTACACCGTACAGATGAAATATGGGTGAGATCAATTAAAAGGTATGTCCATAGGGAGATCGTAGACAAAAACTAATCCGATAGGGTCTCCGGTGAGGTGTGGCTAGGTTTCGCGGTAGTGCTAGACTGAACAGAATTGAAAAAGCGCATCAAGCAAGACATCGATTTTTCTTTAGTTTGTTAATAGGGGTACTTTTGTTTTGATAAATTTCAAAAGCATATATATCAAATATTAAGTCATAAATATATCAAATATTAAAAAAAAAACAAATACATCATATATATATATATATAGAATAGCTATCTTGTGAAAACTCCTCTTTAGTGTGAAAACTAAGAACCAATCTGAGTCATTAGATCATTAGTTTTTTGTGGTTGAGATTTAATCCATAAATAATGGCACACTCATGTAATTTACTACATTAGTTCATTTTTATTAGTCTTTTTACAAAATTGAAGGATAATTGTGTAATTCTAACGATAATTTCAATTGATATAGAGACATAAAAGAGAAATC
>JAYMSW010004445.1:0-10988 GCA_036897725.1 Erodium texanum | reverse complement strand
CACTAATTTTTGTTGTGGCGGGTGGGAAAGACATTATTATTCAAATTTTTGTTTTTATCGGATCCGTCACTGTTTATGTGATACTTTATGTGATATTGTTATTCCACAAGCGCCTAAGATCATGTCCATTATTAAGAAGTTCCAGTGGTTTGTTCTTAAGATTCCTCATTCTCGTGCAACCGTAAAATTAGCATGGTTCATTGTGCTTGTTTGAAGATGTTTTACATCATCCTAGTTGCCAAAAGTTGTTTTGCACGTCGTTTTACGAACTAGTTTCTTGAAGCAAATCTGTATTAAGAAAGTCAGGCTTGTATGCTTTTGGGATTATAGATCTGCTCCATGTATGTATTTCTTGGTTGTATTAACTCCGAAATTTTCTCATACCTTTCTCAGGATAATTACGATACACATATACTATAACAACTTGATCACGGGAGAGAGTTTGTGTAGCAAGCTTTCTCTTGTTGACTTGGCTGGCAGTGAAGGTCTAATTACAGAAGATGACAGTGAGGAGCGTGTGACAGACTTGCTTCACGTTATGAAATCACTTTCTGCGTATGTAGTGCCATTATTATTATTTAATGTAGAAAGGCCTTTTGCAGGATCTCTGAGTGAGTATTCTGTACTGTGTTTTTACTTCATTTTGTGCTGTACTTGTAGATTGGGAGATGTTTTATCTGCGGTGACCTCAAAGAAAGATGTCATTCCTTATGAAAATTCAATGCTTACGAGAATACTTGCAGACTCACTAGGTATTCATTTGTCTTTCTGTTGTACTTGCCATTTAGTTCCAGCACTTACCAGTTTTATTTTTGCAAGCATTGATGCTAATTAGCCTATCAAAGTAGTATTTCATTAAGTTATGATGCCACTTTATGATTTTGTTGGTCACATAAGTATATCTTTTTTCCTTGTGTGAATAATATTAATAGTGTAGTTGTCCTACTGTGCCCTTTCTATGTGTATCTCTATCCTGTAGCATGCTGATCTATGGCAGTTAATCACTAAAAGTGCTACAAAGTAGTATTTCTTCTGATTGAGATAAATATGCTGGTGACTTTCTGAAGGGTAGTTGGTTGATCGGGTTGAGGCCAAGGATGACATCTTATGCATTATTCAGCTGTCCCCGCTCAAGATAAAATAATATCGCGCTTACAGTATTCATGCTCTAGAGGCATAGTTCTGTCTAAAAGATTAAATTTGATGCCTATTTGATTGTAGTCAGTTTCTTGGGTTGATTACATCCACATCTCCTTAAGTATGGGCTAGTTTCACATAACTACCCCCAATTTCAATTTTACTTTGGTGATCCCCTTAACTATTATTTTGTAACACTGTTGGTGATTCTGTTAAAAGTTGTCATTTTACGCTTCGTTTTTCAGAAATCGCGAAAATGCCCTCACTATTCAAACCCTAAATCTGAAACCCTCTAATCCTAATCCCTAAAATTGAAACCCCCAAACTCTCCAAAATTAACCCTAGTTTCTTTGATGAATTGATAATAAATATGAAATATCTATCTATTGATGAAGACTAATGCTGGTTAGTATGTCATCTGCATATCTCGTGTATATTATTGTCAGTTGTCTTTCCCCTTTCAGTCAGTGACTGGCCTTGATTATATGCGTTTTTGTTCTTTCAATAGTATTTACCATTCATATATAATGCCATTAACTTGGATGTAAAAGCCAATTCGGATTGAACTCCAATCATAAACTTTTTGTACTGCAGGTGGAAGCTCAAAAACTTTGATGATAGTTAATGTGTGTCCTGATGTGCCAAATTTACCCGAGACATTATCATCCCTGAATTTCTCTTCCAAAGCTCGGAATGCTGTATTAAACCTTGGAAATAGAGATATGATAAAGAAATGGAGAGATGTTGTAAGTTCTGATCATACCTAAAATAAATTTCATCTAAATGTTCTATGATTTACTTTCTACAATTGGTGCCTTCTCTAATTTGAATTTTGTTTCCATCACCTTCTCTCTTTTCTTTTTAACTCTTTGCTTTCAAGTCATGATAGATTGAAAGAAATGTATATTTGATTTTTAAATAGAAACTAGATTATTGTTTAGGGGTATGGAGACTATGGAGCTTATACTGGTGGCAAACCAGAAAATGATACAGTACAGAGAATAAAATTGTCAATTATAAACAATAGAGAAAAGCTCAGCTTCGCTACTTATTTCCTCCTTTCTTTCTCCGCCGTTTAATAAACTTGTTTGCTGAAATTATCAGATGTGCTTTTTCAGTGAAGTTTTGGTTGTGATTGTTCTCATAGGCAAATGATGCACGCAAAGAGTTGTATGATAAGGAAAAGGAAATCCAAAATCTCAATCAAGAGGTTTTAGGGACAAGACAAGCACTTAGAGAGGCTAATGATCAGTGTATCCTGCTGTTCAATGAAGTTCAAAAGGCGTGGAAAGTTTCATTCACTTTACAGTCAGATTTAAAGGTTTTGTAACTTCATCAACTTGGTATAGTTTTTTCTGTTCTACAATATATGGTACTTGTTGCATTTTAGCTTAATCTTTCTGAACTAAGTCCTAAATTTGTTTTTAGTTTGAATGGAAGCCCTTCAGGCCATTGAGTCCTGAAATATGGGATGGCTCTCCCCTTTCCTAGTAACTCTTCCAAACCCAGCCAATAGGATTCAAATTCATAATCTGGCAATGGAGAACTTTGATGCTTGAACGTTGGGGTGCCCCCTTAGGAACTTATTTTTCAACTTTAATCTTCATTTTGCTCTATTATCTTTTGCTGAACTGACAAATGAGTTCATTCACTAATTTGTTTGCTAAATTTCTCACAGAAGAGTATGCGGTGACATCCTTTTTCATGTTCGTATCACATAGTTATGGTCTAAGATGCACAAACATTTCAAAAGTACAGTGACCGGAGGGATATCTGTCGGACATGAGACACGTCTTATTTTATTTTATCAAATAAAAATTTACACACAAATATACAATAAGAACAATGACTGATAAATTTCAAGAGGTGCACTTTCCTTGATATGCTTCTTATTAAATTTAATATTTATAGTTGTGAAGTATAATTTTCTTTAATTCATTACATATATAGTGTATGCCTATTAAAAATTGTTGTCCCAATATTTCGTGTTATGTTTTCTGCAATGTTGATTCTTGTGCCAATGCTCTAATTGCTTCGTAGCTCATATTGATTGGAAGTATGGAGCGATATAACTTCTGTTTTCTTTTTCCCTTCTTTGATATGTTAATTGTGACTTGCTAGCCTATTTACCTTCGCCAATCTGGCGCTATCTACCTTAAACTTTAATGTACTTGTTGTGGAAGAAATGGCTAGCTACTGATTTCTGAAGTTTGAAGCACATAATGTATGTGCACAAAGCAGCGGATAAATGGTCAATTAGGGTTTTGAACTGGCTATGTTGCTTTAATGCAGATCCTATTGCCACGTATATCTAAGCCGTTTCTTTATTCTTATTTGATGCAGTCAGAGAATATTATGCTTGCAGATAAGCATAAGATAGAGAATGAACAGAATGCTCAGCTAAGAAATCAAGTTGTGCAGCTGTTACAGTTGGAGAAAGACCAAAAATTACTGATACAACAACAAGATTCAACAATTCAGACCCTGCAGGTTTTCCCTCTCTTTCTTTCCAGTGAGCTGTATGGTTATGAGTTATATGGGGTGTCACTTGACAATACTTACGTCTGTGGGAATTTTCAACTGCAATTTAAGCTGTTGATGTCAAGTGGAACAAATTTATTTAGCCAAATAAGGACAGGAATTGTGCTGAGCTGAAAGTTTGAATTTGAAGTATCAGATATCAATAAAGATGATGTTGACAAGTTATTTATAATTGCAAGTTTCTTGATTTTTTTTCCAATTTTTTTTTAAGAAAGCAGTGGACAGAAAAACAGCTACTTAGCTCAAATTTTCTCTTATGATTTTGTTAGTTTCTTCAAGCATGGGAAGAAGTAAGGGTCAAAAATAGAAAAGATATTGGACATAATCATACTATTTCATGCAACATCCATGCAAGAAGTCACATCTTTGAACTAATATTAATTATATGCTGAGAAGACTTTTGTGGTCTAGAACTGCCATCTATGCTTCCTGAGTTCTTAACAATCCTTTATACATCTGTGGCAGGGCAAAATAGAGGGCATGGAATCACAACTCAAAGACGCCCTTCAATCTAGTGAATCAGGGTCACTTGCTGGTTCAGAATCACTTTCTAGATCAACTGGAGATGTGGTAGATTCTTCATCAGTAACTAAGAAACTTGAAGAGGAACTCAAGAAACGCGATGCGCTTATTGAGGTATGGTATTCTTGAAATTGGATGGAAAGTGTACAAAATAATTTTCATGCTTCCTGAACATAACAAGGCCTGATTTGTTTTGTTATCATATTAGTTCTGTTTAGATAAATTGTAATTCTTTAAACCTTTTCATCAGATGGTACAAATGACAGTCAATGTTTTCCTTAAAAGTGAAGCAATAGTTAATGGGAAAAATCATTCAATAAGGAATAGACTTTTGGATTTGGCGTAAAATGCTCCTGAGCCAAACTTTGCCCCAGGGCACACTTCATGCAGTGATGATAAACTTGATTAGTGTATCTGTCATCTATTTTTAGTCCAATTTTTAGTTACATATAAAACCTTGATTGATGCTGAGACACTAATATGGGAACATTATGTCAAATTTTTCAGAGGCTTCATGAAGAGAATGAGAAATTATTTGAAAGATTAACAGAGAAAGCCTCTCTGGTTAAATCTTCTCAGGTAATTTGTTCTGTGTGTTTGAGATATTTTTTAATTGTATTCCGGTGGTATATATATTTCTAGTTTCAGTGAATTAATTATGTTCTTTTTATCTCAAATATAGTTAGTTTCACTCATATCCGTGTTATGCCCAGCCTGGCCATTGTTTCATCCACCATTTTTGCTTGGGCTCTTCAGTAAGAAGCAGCTAGAAACTTTTAAATGCTTTTGCCTTTTGATCTGAACTTCATTTAACTGCACTGCATTCTACACTGCAGTTTTTGGTTTTCTGTTGGCCCTTTTGGCTTAAGGCCGACAAACTAATTACAATTCTATGACTAAGTTTTCAGGTTGTAGAAGTTTGAATTCGCAGGAGAACCCAAGTCAGATTGAATGCACATTTTCATGATATTGTATTTCCGTTTCCTGTCTTTAAGATAGACGATATAATAACTTCTATTGACAGTATTCACCTTTCATTTTGATATCGACTTAAGTGTTATATCTTGTCTACTGAGGCACTTTAAGAAGTTGGGTTATAATAAAGGGTGAATAATGCTTCGAAGAAAAGTAGGTGCAAGTATAAGGAAGTCCAGTAGTTTATGGCATTGATTATTCTCTATGAAGCAAACCCAGAGTTGGCTTTACCATCACTTTAACACTGGCCACTGTGTATCTGTCGAACTGTGGGACTTCAATTTTTTATCAGCAGTTCCTAATCTAATTCTAACCTAACCTCCACTCCGCACCTGCTCCTAATCTGGTTGCTCACTGAAAATTTTCATTTGTTCATGATATCTTTAGACCATTGTAACTGTACAAGTGATTGCTTAGACTCTAGAGCTGGTGGCTCTTGTGGTCAGCTCGTTCCGAGTGCATGTCAAACATGGTTGTTAAAATTGACTTCGAATCATTATTTTTGTTGTCCAATTAACAACCATGATTGAACCCAAGTCATTATTTTTTATATATATATTTGTAGACCTTGATATGACTTAATCTTACTATAATTTATTTTTCTTTCCAGGTGTCTAGTGATAGTCCATTGTCTGGAAAACAAACTAATATTCAGCCTCAGGACATCAAGAGGTATAATTTGTAGTCCAGTGTGATGACTGTTGTCGTTGCTTCTTTTCTCTTTCACTCATTTGTACATTTATTGTTACTTACTGAACTTCAACATTGATGATACTGACAGTAATAAGGGGCATTCTATGGATATTGTTCCTTCACCATTGCCATTCGATAAGGCTACTGATGGCTCAGTTGCTTTAGTCAAATCTAACAATAAAACAACTCCGGCTGGGGAGTATCTGACCGCTGCACTAAATGACTTTGATCCTGATCAATATGATGGTCTTGCTGCCATTTCGGATGGAGCAAACAAGCTCTTGATGCTGGTAGGCTTGATATTTGGTTGAATAGTCAAGTCTGGACTTTGCAATATCCTATCACCTTATGATTTAAACCCAGTCAAATAATTTTCATTTTTATTTCTGTTCCTCTAATAATTTGATGCTTCTTATAGCACATTTTTGTGGTGAAGCATTGATGGGTGATTAAGTATTAGGCAATGTGATCTGGCTGTAACTGTTTGATTATGAAATTGCAGGTGTTGGCTGCAGTTATTAAAGCAGGTGCTTCTAGAGAGCATGAAATACTTGCTGAGATTAGAGATGCTGTTTTCTCTTTCATCCGTAAAATGGAACCAAGGAGAGTAATGGATTCCATGCTTGTGTCACGTGTAAGGATATTGTATATAAGATCTTTGCTTGCGAGATCACCAGAGTTGCAGTCTATCAAGGTAAAAAAGAAGCATGTTTCACTCCTTTTCTTCCAAAGAACTTCTTGCTTCAGAATGTATGCTGTGACTTGTATTTTCATTGAAGGAACTATTGATTTCTTCTTTTGATTCATAGGTTTTGCCTGCTGAATGCTTTTTGGAGAAGGCAAATACTGGACGCAGTAGGAGTTCCAGCAGGGCTAACAGCCCAGGAAGATCTCCTGTGCGTTACGGTGAGGAGCCAATCCAGTGCTTTAAAGTTAATTTAAAGCCTGAGAAGAAGTCCAAGTTTTCATCAGTTGTTTTGAAGCTACGAGGAATTGATCAGGTAGCTGCTCTTTCGTTTGCTAAAAGTGTCAATTGCTTTTGCACTTCAGGGACTGTTCTTTTTTATTTGGAGTTTCTTGATGTTCTTAATAATATTTGCCATTTTCTATTATGATCTCAAATGTGCAGGATGTTGGGAGGCAGCATGTTACTGGTGGAAAGCTTAGGGAGATAACAGAGGAGGCCAAAAGTTATTCAGTTGGGAATAAGTCTCTTGCTGCTCTGTTTGTTCATACTCCTGCTGGTGAGCTGCAGCGTCAGATTAGATCATGGCTTGCTGAGAATTTTGACTTTCTTTCCGTCACTGGAGAGGATGTTCTTGGTGGGGCGACGGGTCAGTTAGAGCTTCTTTCAACTGCAATTATGGACGGTTGGATGGCTGGTCTTGGTGCTGCAATGCCTCCTCATACAGATGCCCTTGGACAGCTTCTATCTGAGTATGCAAAGAGGGTATATAATTCTCAATTGCAGCATTTGAAGGTACGTCATGCTCGTAGGTGGAACCTGTTACTAAACAGCCCCTATACAAACACATCAACTTAGTGCCTGGTGACTAAAAAGACTCCTAGAAGCAATTTCGGTTACCATGAACTGATTCTCAGTAAACTTTCATATAGAATTGGTTGCATCCATATTGTATTTTGATGCATTTCATGCTCTAAAGATTAGGCTCGATGTGTATGCTCTAAAGATGGCCCGGAGTAAAATGTTTCCTTTTCTCTCTCTTTGTGATTAATGGAAATGCTTTAGTTGCTAACTCTTGTGTCTGTATTTTAAGTATTTAACATAATCATAATTTCGCAACCCATTAATAGGATATTGCTGGTACACTGGCAACTGAAGAGGCAGAAGACTCAGCACAAGTAGCAAAACTACGATCAGCTTTGGAGTCTGTTGATCACAAGAGAAGAAAGGTATATAACTAACCATGTATAAGGAATATCTGTAATGACTTTGTACTTCAGTCTGAATGTGTATTGGGCATACTGTGACATTAACTTTGTTTCCTTAAACAGATTCTGCAACAGATGAGAATCGATGCAGCTTTGCTAGCGCTAGGTGGTTCTTCACCGATTCGTAATCCATCTACTGCAGCTGAAGATGCACGCTTAGCATCTCTGATTTCTCTGGATGGTATTTTGAAGCAAGTCAAGGTATTTGTGTTTACAAAATTAGGCATTTACATCCTTATTGGTCTACTGTTTTTTTTTTGAAAGAAGCGGTCTACTGTATTAAGTAATTGTAGAGAATGATTATAAATAATTGAACAGGATATCATGAGACAGTCCTCTGTAAGAAGTTTGAGCCAAAGTAAGAAGAGCTCAATGCTTGCAACACTGGATGAGCTTGAAGAACGCATGCCTTCCCTTCTTGACATTGATCACCCTTGCGCTCAGCGCCAAATTGCTGATGCTCGTAATGAAGTTGAGGTACTTGTTCTTTTGTAGTTTATCTGCAAACATGATTGTTTTTCTGCAAGCCATGATTCTATGTTCTTTTATTGCTGCAGTCAATTCCTGAAGAAAAGGACCGCCCACAAGAAACTACGCATGCATCAGAACCATCTATAGATTTGGCATCCGGAACCGAAACTGATGTGGTGCAGTGGAATGTCTTGCAGTTCAACACAGGTTCGGCAACCCCTTTTATTATCAAATGCGGGGCTAACTCGCAGTCAGAATTGGTCATCAAGGCAGATGCACGTGTTCAAGAACCTAAAGGTGGTGAAACTGTTAGGGTTGTACCAAAACCATCTGTTCTGGAAAATATGAGCTTAGAGGAAATGAAAGAACTATTCTCCCAACTCCCTGAGGCTCTGAGCTTGCTTGCCCTGGGAAGGACGGCAGATGGAACTCGAGCTCGATACTCTAGACTCTACAGGACTTTGGCGATGAAGGTTCCGGCTCTACGGGACCTTGTAGGTGAGCTTGAAAAGGGCGGAGTCCTTAAAGATGTAAGGTCATGAATGAAGAGAGGTCCGTATACCTTGTATTCTTCCTGTGTGTTTTATGTCTATTGTTTTCTGCGTGGTCTCTGTGGAGCTAAAACACCACATCATTGTAATGTAGTGCGCTGTCGCACATATACTTGTAACATTTTTGTATTTGATGTGTCTCTATAGTTGATGGTTTAAGCAAGTTGAGACACCGTATTGAAAAAAAAACGAATCTTTTTCTTGTTTCTCGACACAAGAAGACAAACAAAATTGATGTAAACGAAACCCAACTCTGTCGTCTAGTAACGAATTCGAGGTGGATCTCAGATGAACACGCCTGTGGCCGGAAAGGTACTCAACAAACTTATCAACATATCGGAGTCGCAGATCTCTGTTACCGACCAGCCTACTCGTTATCTTTGCTTCATCTTTTAGAACCTCTGTCTTTGCTCGCCATAACTCGCTTCACCATCTCAGCTACCGAATCCCACGTAAGCCAGTCATCTTCCTCGTTTATTGGAATCTCAATCCGAACCTTCTTCTAACAATGTAGGAGTTGGGTTTCAAGGGATCTATATAAGAGATTGTTGTTCTGCATCAACTAGCTGATAAAACCTTAGAATCAGGAAAAATGCAATTGTGTTTTATACTGTGAAGACATGAAATTGAGATAGGATGGACGGGAATGATGACTGCGATCCATCACCTATTGTTAGGTTAAAGTTTTTTTTAGAGTGCGTGGTATAAATAGAGAAAGTCAGATCAAGTTTAACAAAAGATCACCTACTTTAATTAATTAGAGCAATGAGTACCATTTGAATGCATCATAAATAACCTTGAATTGTCATCATATACATGCTTGACGTGTGACAACTCCCCATACACGATTTGATTGAATGACTGTTGATAGGATCCAATTACAGTATCGAGAACTATTGAAATGCATCAAAAAGAATCAAACGTAATTATTCTTAAATCTTATCTAACACGAACGTAATATTCTCCTTTCACTTGAATCGACAACTATAGTAGTCAAACGGTTCCCAATGTGCAGAAAAATATGCCTACAAATAACCCTATTACTGTACTAGCCATTGAGCTCTCTCCCTCATCAACCTAACATGCCTCCTATCTTTTGAAACACCAAGATTTCATCTATTAGGTGATTTTTTGGGCTTTGCGTCAACTAATGATGTTGTATTTATGAATGTGCCGAAACGTTTAGAATAAGGAGGTTATATGGTTAGTAACTCACATCTCTCGAGTGTTTTAGGAGAAAAAGGTTGCGCGACTTGCTAAGAGATATACTCCATGCACAATTTGACATGAATCTCTCATTCATGATCGATTGCGAAAATGTGAACAGTTCTGAGTTTCCCGATTGCGAGAATGTGAAGATCGTCGATTTTGGCAACATCAACCCAAAACTTCGATTTCGACAACCCACTTAAAAAGTCGAAGACCATTTTCAACAACCTAGATGTCGAATCTGAACCCCTAGAACGTCGATTCTAGCTTTGGGTCGAACGCCTAGTACAAACTCACCAATGAACTCTCGTGCTCTTCCTTGAGAACTCAGATATGGAAAATCGAACCCTCAATCAAAACGTCTACAACCGCCGCCGACACGAGCCCCAGACAAACAACTTCATACTCAGTGGTCGGACTCGTCTGGTCATCTCTACCAGTGGACGCCAAGCTATGATGAGAAATTGCCAAGTATCCGAAAATGGTTCTACTGTATTCATGAGAACTATGTTTGCATTTAGGGTTGGGGAATGACAATTTGCCTTCAGGGAAGGGTAAGTTCAAGTTTAAGGATAGGAAAGCATTTTAGTGTCTAGGAGTAATTTAGGGTTTTTGTAAAAAAATAATAATAATCTAGCACATGATAAAAAAGTAGAATGTTCTATATAGTGTAATTGAATATTTAATATAAAAGAGCTCTTGTAATCTTAGAGTCGCTGACCATTGTAGTACAGTTGGAGGAGATGAGCCGTCGTGCTCTTCCCCCCTCCCCTCTTCCTCTCCTCTTTTTTCTTCTACAACAGATGTTGTCCAACCACTGACTGAGCAGTCTCCTCTCTAACTCCTTTCTGCCGCCCTCTCCTGTGCCAGATCTGCCAGCCTCGTCGTTGTCAACCCGACTTCCTTTGCCGTTGTATGCCCTTAAGTCCTGGTCGG
>JAYMSW010004444.1:0-10992 GCA_036897725.1 Erodium texanum | reverse complement strand
TCATAGATACTCTAACCCAAAAACCTCGATCATGCCCTCGCATAACGATTTGAGACAAAAAAGAGTTGTGCTCCTACTTATGTGCAAGTACTCGTCAAGGCTATCGACTACCCGATTGCAAGCATTCGCAATCGGGCGTACACTTCTGCAATGGAGTGAAACCACTCGGGCCACTAAGTTCTTGTCGATCCTAGAAAAAGGGGGCTATATGCCGAAACCCCTTCCATGATCCGGTGGAAAACGCGATGTCGCATCTGGATCCGGCGTCTAAAGATGACCTCATCATACACTGCATTTGTGCCAAAGTAGTTGGCGAAAGCTTCTCGTGACCGCGCTCTAGTTTTTGATCGAGGTGACGACGCTTCCTCTTTCGTAGCCTCGTTCTCGCTTCTGCCAAAATCCGATCAGCCATCTTCTTGGCAATGTTCTCCATTTGGGTAATCATGTTGTCAAAAACATGAAAAATCGCCTGACCAAAATCCTCATCGGAATCAGATGATGAATCTGAGGATGTAAAGATCGAACCTGGAGGCGGACTTGGAATCGGGTTCATCGTAGGTGACAAATTTAATTGAAGAAGTGAACGATAGTGATAGAGAGAATTTGACATTGAGAATGTTGAGATTGTATGTATAAATACAAGGGGGAGTGATATTTATAAAGGAAATATATATATTTAAAGAAATAGTAGTTGCAATGGCACGTTTGAGACACCACTAATTGAACATTGAGGTACGGAACTGACGCTTGGACGCCGCTGCAACATTTACACCGACGCTTGGAAAACACTACACTTTCTTCCGACGGTGTTACTCTAATACTCTTAGGCATATGAAAGAAAGAGAGGATTGTCCCACTTTGATTAGGGATTTCTCATTCTGTCCTAACCCAAAATTATTTAACCTGATCGGACCCCGATGAGTCGGGCACATTAGGTCCAGTCGGTGGTTAGGTTATTATAACTACTCTATCATAACCCAATCCCCAATTCAAAAAAGGAAATATCAAAGAAACATAATCAGTTACTTGTGCACCAAGAATTGTGGTTTATGAAACTACAAGTCCTACTCAAGGCATAGTTAACGGATCCAATCTCCTGTTATTGATTGAATTTGAGCAACTAAGAATGGAAGCTGTAGAGAACCGAAGATCGTACGGATCATCTCACTTCCTCATGGTCGTCGATTTCATCTTATATCTTGTGTTTGGTAGCCGAGAAAATCCAAGTCATCCAAGATTACATCAAATTCTGTGCTCTGTGTCACATTGGTCTTGATTGAAACCCAACCTCCCCCTCGGATCCTACAATTCGTGAACACAACCAAACAATTCTTAAAACCACCCCTACCCCCCAAAGATCCCACAAAAAAGCCGTTCTCGAGCATCAACAACCGACATTTTCATACCCATTTTTTCACCTAGAAAATCATGTTAACCTCAAAAGAACCAATTATTCGTTCACATCTTACAAACCAGCCCGACAATAATCTGCAGTTCGGATGGCACGAAGAAAATCAAGAACCAGCAGAACAAAGTTACTATGTACAATTCTGCGGACAAGAAACGAAACAAAAAAAATGGACGAAAACAAAGATAAGACTCAGTATTCTTCCTCCGGAGAGTTTCAGGCTCTCTTCGTGGCAATGGCAAGCTCAACGTATATGATAAAAATGGACTTGCCCGCCTCCCTCACGTAGCGCACGTCTCCATTCATGAGCTTCACGAGCTTCCTGCTGACGAGCAAGCTGATGCCTTCCTCGGATGAATCAGAGTTGGCCTCGAACATCTCGTTCAACAAAGCTTCTAACTCAAAACCCGTTATGCACTATGGTGGACTAAATTTGTGAACTTCTTCCAATTCGGGGACTAAATCGGTTCTTTCCTGATAGCTTTTAAGGACTGTCTCATAACTATTTCTTAAATTCATGAACAAAAAAAACTGTAAATAACAGGTTTTTACCTGAACTCTATGAGGGCAAGATGGACTGATTCTCCTAACCGGTCTTCTGTTAAGGTAGTTGCAAGAACGAGCTGGCCTCCTGATGGTGCCAAGTTTACCGATACAGCCAAAAAATCAGCCAAGACCTGTTGAAGCCTGAGACTGTCTCCATATAAAGTTTCAGACAATATATCTTCTCCCGCATCATTGACTATTTGAATACCCTTTCCGTTACTCCTCATCGTCACTTGACTGATGGCGGCCATTAACACGTCGTACAGCTTGAATTCGACCATTTCGAGATTCAAGAACCTGTTCAAATATAGGTTACGTCTTTTGCACATAACTACTCTCAACTTTAAACTTTTTCGTATTACTGTTTAAACTTTCAAAAAATTACAGAACTCATTGTTGCCAGAAAATGACGATAATGTTCTTGACCATGATATCACAAAGGACTTTGTAACTATCAAAAACATTTTGATTAGACGTAAGAAACGGTTGACAGATGCAAAAAAGACTCACCGGAAAATAAAACTACTAAAAAGAAACGCAATATGTAATAATTATCTGCAATGAACCCATATAAGTTGTAACAGATGACACTAACTTCATTCTGAACATAACAAGCAGAGAGTATAAATCGTACCCTTCGATGATCTGATCAAGATCTGTGTCATCAAGAATCTTGCCAATCTGGCCCTGACAGTGAGCACTGGTGAGTACAAGCCGCCGCTGCTCTTCCCCAAGCTCAGTGCCCTCCAACATTTTCCCGGAAAACATGATCCCAGAAAGAGGATTCTGAATCTGCCTCTTGATATAAGCTAACATCTTCAACCTCATAAACGAAGTTTTCTCGGTTAATCTCTGAACATGAAGTGCCTGCTGCAACTGGGGACTCGCCAGCTGTAAGAAGCAGAACACTCCGGTCACTGCACCATCTCGATCCAGTTTCTTGCTCACACACAGCAAGCTCTCGATATATCTCCCACTCCTGGTCAAGAACCCGAAAGGAACTTTATCGGGTTCTTGCCCAGAAACTGCATTGTTCAGCACGGCGCCAAGATTGACAAAAGTTTCTTGATTTTTCAATCTGCACAAGGCCTTATTGGTCCCGAAAACCTCACCTAAGAGCATTTTGTCCATCACTTCTTCTCTGTCACATTCTGTTAGCTTTGACATTGCAACGTTCCACTCTGAGCACCAGCCGAACTCGTCAGTGGCGAAGATGGGAGGGATCAATGGGTTTGGGTTCTGTATGATGGTCTTGTAGTCCATGACGGTTTTTTGGGTTGTGATGTCCTGAGCTACGAGCACACGTCTACTATGCTTTCGTGGAGGTCTCGACTTGCGCAGGCATTGACTATTAAGGTTATGGGTCCTGAATGAGTCTTGGAACCATGTGTTCTTATTTCGAATTGCACATTTTTCTCTTCTTCCCCTGATCAGTCAAAGCAATACAATAACAATGTTACACATCTTACGAATTCAAGAACCAATTGTATGTATGCAGATAAGGACAAGATCATCTCGTTATGTTGATTGCCATTGCATCTATACAGTGTTTATAAGTTTCAAGGATTAGTTGCACGTAACTACGTCTATGAATTGTCCACAAAGAAATGACTATAGTTAATTTTCCACAAAGAAATGACTATAGTTAATTTTTCACACACGTGACTATACTTTTGAATTTCCACATGTCATTATCATACAAAATAGACATAAACCATAAAAGAAATTGATTTTTTTGGTCACATAAATATAATATTTTAAAACTACTCATTCCTACCCTTTAATCTTCTGATTTTAATATGACTCCACAGAGAATTTTGATAACGGAATCAAATTAATCAGAAGAATAGAGCATGAGAGAGTAATTTTTAGGATATTTACACTTACGTGTAAATCATGTGAAGGAGGGAAAAAAAAACGAAAGTTTTATAGTTTCAATTCATTTTGTATTATGGTGATACATAAATTCATAAGAATAGTCGTATGCCTAGAAAGATTATTATGTATTCATGTATTTGCAGACTATTCATAAAAATAGTTACGTGCAAATAGAAAGAAAAAAAAAAAGGGAATGTACCTTTCAGAGCCATTTCCAGCAAGCGGTTGACTACTTCTGTTGAATCATCTTCCAGGAGCGCAACCAAATGCTTCCCAATGGCTTCATCAACAGGAAGACCCGTCAGCTCAGCAATCTTCGAGTTCCAGCCATTAACAAGCCCATCAACATCAACAGCAAAGATCGGGACAGTGGCAGTCTCAATCAACCGAACCATCTCACCAGTCACCGCCTCCAGTTCTTGCATCCCCTCAACATTAAGCTCACTAAGCCTCACATTAATCGTTTCAGCATTCGAATCCACGGTTTCAAAAGCGTTCCTCAGGATCAGCTGCAAAGAATGAATCGCATCCATTTCATAGTCCTTCCAAGGCAAGCTCCGGGTCTTCACAATTTCAAGAAACGCCTTGAATGAAGATCTTGGATGCATCTTCCTCCCATCATCTTTCAAATCTTGTTCATGCTTTGCACCGCCCCATCGAATCTCTGCTGCCGTGTGGGAGCGAAACCAGAACAGCATGTCCATGGAAGAGGAAGCGATCCTCACAGCAGCCATTCCACAGACTATGACCCCAAGATCAAGAGCTCTTGGAAACCCAGCATCGAATAAGCTATCTGTGCTCAAACCCGTTGAGTCTCTATGGTGCTCTGAGAGCCAGGAAGCTATGTCATGTAAGTGAAAGTCGCTTGGAGTCGCCCCCATTCGATATATTTTGTTCTTGTATAACAGAGCAGCACCGTCACATTTCACAAGATCCATAACATTTGGACTCTATGACACAATCCCTAAAGGAGCGTCCCTCATCAGCATGTCACACAAGAGGGTTTGAGTTCTCAAGATGTTCTTCTCAAGAATCTGATTCTCCAACTCGAGTTCTTTATTGACATGGATAGCAAAAACTTGAGCTAGAAACTCACAGGCATAGCGAAGAGGGAAAGGGACGAACCTTGGAGTTGTGTTATGGCAGACTACCAAACCCCAAAGTCTCTTCCTCTTGGAGTTATTGTTATCATTATCATCATCATCATCATCGTTCACCACGACTGCCATAACCAGAGAGGCTATGGAGCTCATGTTGGCCATGTACTGTAAATGGCAGCTATGAGGAGCTCTCAGGGTCGAGCCACACAAGGTTAGCTCAACTGGGAGCTTCTCATCTTGAAGAACCTTGACATGTTTTGCATGACAATCTACAATCAGACGAACCTTGTTCTTCATGAATAAGAACCTTGAAGCCTGAGGGATGTCCGTGGCTGGGTAATGGAGCCCCAGGTAAGGCTCAAGGCCTGTCTTCGTGAGCTCAGAGACCACTTCTCCATGATCATCTTCATGGAACTTATAGGCCATGACCCTGTCATAGCCTGTGAGCTCAAAGACCTCTTGAACCATTGTGTCGCGAGTCTCTCCATGCTTCTACTAGGCAATGAGTGTAACCTTGCCACAGCCTTGGCTGCGAGCTTGTAGGACTGTAAAGCCCCTGCAGCTGTCATCGGGACTTCATAGGGCTTCACGGGCTCAAAGTCAATGATCAAGCCACCTATCATCCTGTGGACAATACCATAGAATGGCTTCCCCGAAGTCTTGCAGTGAACCAAGATAGGGTTCAAGAGAGAGACATCCGAGAACCCCAGGGCCTTGTGCAAGGCTGAGGCGCTTGGGGCAGTGAAGATAGACCTTATGTCTGTTCCAATGCCAAGAACCAGGTGATCACCTACACTTGGCACAGCGTGGCTTACCATGGTCAGCATTTCTGGGGCGTTTTCACTATAGGCTATGACTTTGAGAGTCTTCTCATCCAATGCTAGCAAGCACCCGAATGATTGGATGAACTTGCCTTTCTGTATCTGATGGAGGTAAGTTGTGGTAACCTTGTCTGATTTTGGTTGCTGGTTCTCAGTAACTGTGCTGGTGAAGCGGACTGAGCTTGAGTAATCAAAAGAGTTACCGGACTCTTCAAAATCTGCGTGGAGCTTGGCATCGATTGTGGTCTGGGCCACGATCCTGGCACTGTGTTTTGATCGGTTAGAGTTGCTTGAGGCCGGGCTTGAGGGTTGGGTCTTGAAGAAGACATTTTCACCTGAAATTGAACAAAGAGAAACAAATAAATCCTCAGCAATAAGAACATTTCTTCTGAACAACATATCCTTACAATGCACGATAACGTATGCTGTAATTGTCCATTTTATACTCGTTATTATGATCATGATCGTACATATTCGTACATAGAACTATGAAAACTACTACAATTCTACAATGATCATACATGTATGTATAAGTGATGGGCCTAATTTTCCAGAATTTTGTTGTTAACAATGATGACCATCGATGAAATCATTTTCTACATTCCAGAACAAACATGAGCACAATAAGTTCAATAATCACACAAGCTCATAATCTAGCAGAAAAGCTAATGAACCATTAATTAACTGATAATCTACACTTCAATACAGCAAAAGCAAAACCATTTTTATTGTTAGCTCTCTAAATCAATAGAGAACCCAGAAGCTACTCAGCTGTTGCACAAGCATTCAAAAAGAACCAAACTTGCAGCCAAAAGCAGCACAATAGTTCAGAATCATGCCAAGAACAGATCAAGAACAACAAAGGAGAAGAAAGCCCCTAACTTTTGATTTTCAGCGCAAAGACCAGACTCAGATCCAGCTGAAACCCAGGAGCAGACTGAAATGGTAGAGCAAACTAAGCTCAACCCACTACTAAATAAGCATCAGATACACAGACCCATCACTCACCCACATGAAAAAGCTACAATCTTTGCCACCCCCAAGGCCTCTATGGACAGCCTTCTCTTCCCCCAACACTTCCAAACACACTACACCAGACTCTCTGACCCCACAATTTAGCAACTGGGTTCTAGAAATTGAGGAGCAGTTGATGTTGCAGAGATGGGGTTTGGCTTTTGGCCTTTGGGTTTCAATCAAAACCCATTAAAAAACTATTTTTCAGCATCTCATACTCTGCAGAGAAAGGTAGTTAGTTGATCACAGCCCATAAATAGCAAGAACTGGGTTTTTGTATTAGTTGGGAGCAATAGAAATTGATGAAGCAACTTTCCATTTAGGTCAGTATTCACAACAAAATAATGAAACCAAATCCGGAATACAAGATTTGGATCAATAATGATAGTTAAAGATATTAGTAAACTAATACACAGAACGTAAAGAGGAGGGTCTTAGGTTGCTTCTGTGGGGTTGCCTGTACCATATAACATTGCACAGCTTGGGACATACGTACATACATGAGTCCAAAACAAGCCCTCCACAATGGTAGGACTTGAAAATCAATAAGCTTATCTCCGTATCATCATCAGCATAATTATAATCATTTATATCATATCTTGACTAAAATCTTGATATCTAACTCAAGAATGAGAAGTTCAACAATAGTAATTGTCTGAGAGGAGAATGGAAACAAGAAAGTGTGTTATGGGAGTCACGTGGGCAGAGAGAAGATGATGATATAGACAAGCCATTAGTATTTGTTTATATAGGAGGAATTGGGTTGTGGTGGAACCAGCACGTGGCAGATTCAAGGCACCTGATTGGCCCATGCTAGGACCATGAGGCTATACATAGTGCAAATGGTGCTCGATCTTGGGTCCATCTTCTTCAGCTTTTAAGTATATATAGCAAGGTCCCTAACAAGTTAGATCAATTGTTGCCCGTCCTTATCACTTCATTCCCATTGGGTCGCAATTCGTTACCCATGCGGGCTCAAAGTATATGAGTACACTTCGTTCTTGTATTAGATTTCTTAACCTAATATCGAGTTAAACAAAACACGAAAGATAGAAAATTAAAACAGATTCAATAATGTTACGTCAACCGATACGTGAACTATCACGTACTGATCGCGCCACGACTGGATAAAATGAGTAGGTCTGTACTTATCTTTAATCAAACATTAAATAAATTAAAGTGACAAGAAAACATATCGAAATTAAATTATTACACTGTATATTTGCAAACATAATTTTAATTCTTTTCAAAAGAAAACTACACTTGTCCCGTCTTGAAGTAGTAAACAATCAATGACAACAGGCCCCTGTTTTAGTTTGTCTGAAAATTCTCAAGAACTCCAATGTCCTAGGTCATCACATTCTTGAAACATGTGTTGTTGGGCAAGAACAAAGTTAGTTCTTGCCCCCAAGGCTAGTTTACACACAAGTTTCTAAATAATGGTCCCCAAAAATCTTGGATCATAAGGCCTCCTAAGTATGTTAAGCGCCTTCCATTTCAGTTCAAGCCCAAGGTATGGTCTTTAGGGCTTGTCTAGACTCTGACCCATGTTTCTGTAACATGTTTCTTGTACCAAACCATCAATGTTGATGTCCCAAGGCTAGTTTAAACACAATTTTCTAAACAATGGTCCCCAAACATCTCAGATCAGATCCTAAGGCTTGCTAGTACGTTAAGTGCCTTTCACTTAGTTCAAATGGTCTGGACTTTGGGGCTTGTTTAAACTCTGACCCATGTTACTGTAACATGTTTCTTGTACCAAACCATCTATGTCATAGGTACTTTTGCTACTGCATACACAGCTCACAAGTTCCTATACAGCAATCTTATTCTCTAGACCAAAAGTATTGGAACAATCCAAGGCATCTCTCAACCAAGAACCATAATAAATAGTGTGCAAATTCTTATGGTTTATCAGAAGTCAATCCATTTGGTATCTAGCAGAGCATTTCATCTTACTTGGTGGATGCTCTTGAAAAGTCGGGGTTCTAGAGTTCCTCTGAATCACTTGTAGCTAGTTCTGCTTTGTCAATAGTTCCCCTAGCTGCATAAACATAGGTTAAAAAGACAGGATTAGGATATATCAGCAAAAATTGAGTTTAGCTGATCCGGCTTAATGATTTACACAGGTCTCATTGCAATAAGAAAACCCATAGAAAATTGATGATTGATCATGGAATGAACAAAGATGAAGTCCTCTGAGTCAAGAACAGATAGGTTTGGCTATATATGAAACTTAGATTTTTCATGAGGATTTGACGAAACATCTTTGTACTTTAACAGCATTCTAATACTTCTATATCAGCCAGTTTTGTCCATTTGAATAAAACTCCCATTGGATTTCAGCTTTCAACCAACTCGAGGAAACCAGATATGCATGTTCAAATTTTCGCCTAAGTCATATTGTGAACTCAATTGTTCACCAAACAGTGGTACATGTTAAAAGAGTAAAAATTAAGCTGACTGAATTGACAGCTCACGGAATTCATGTGTTTAGAGAAGCTAACATAAAGTCTCACATGGACGTTGGGGAAAATACATCATTGAAGAAGAAACATTTCTCAGTCACGCTAAATGGATGATTCGATCTGGCATGAAAGTACACTACTTGATGGAAATGCAACACAATAACAATGAATCTTATGAAAATTATTGAATGTGATTCAAAAGAACAATATATATTTCAAAGTTTGATTGGCAAAGGGAAGATACAACATACCTCTCCAACTTCGAATGCAGAAGCTATCTGGTTCTGGCAGCTGCAACTTCTGAAAATCAAGAACATGACAAGTAGAGAATTTCGATGAAGATCTTGCCTTGGGCAGAGGCTGTTTAAAGTAGCCAAGATTATACTGAACATTAATCCAATATAAAAGGCTAATCCCTTTCCAGAAAAGGCCGAGAAAAAGTTTTACTATGAGCTCATCTATACATACATAAGTTGATTTTATGAACTTCAAGCATGACGCATTTCTTCTCTGCTAACATCAACTATTTTACAAGTATAAGCTGAACCTTGCAATTGTATTACGAAAACAATACCATGTACAGGAAATGCAACAAATCATTCAAGGAAAAGAAGATAAAAGCTAAACAAACTGAACAATTCAACCACTCCAACTTCTGCTAATCAATCTATTCCTTTTCTTCTATAAATTCTTGTCTTGCTGTATACATTTACACTCCAATCATGCAGATAATGTAAACCTGAATGCACATTCAACAAATACTCGTAGTTCTTCACAAAACAACTTGGATCCTTTCCGCGTTTTCTAAGGCAAGATATACTGAAAATCCTTGCCAGACTCGTGGCATGACTCTACAACTCGATCCAAATCAACAACTACATTGCAGCTGTAACTTGGTTTCTCCACAATCTTCCAAGTTCAAACCCACCATTGCACTTCAAAACAATGCACTCCATTGCACCAAAATTCTCATCCTTGAGAGCCCAAACAGCCTCAAAATCTTCCATAGAAGATCAAATTGCTACTATCCATCTTCTTGAAGATTTTGAAAATCAATCCACAACAACACAAATAGTAATTACCCATGTCATTCACGCTTGAACTCCAAATGGGTATTGCATTCTCTAGAATAGAAATCATTCTTCTCAATCATGGACTTCAACATCCCATAAGTGAAGTTGGGATCATTAGGGTCGCTCGTATTCGACCTAAACGACGATTCTCCGTTTCTGGGTCCCACAAAACACCCCCCTAAAACCCTCCTCCCCAAACACCCGCCGCCGCCGTCGGCGGCGGCCGCAGAACCACCCCCACACCTTCGATCGGTCTTCTTCCCGAGCAGTCGCTTCCTGACCACCTGCTTCGCCTTCCTGAAATTCGCCCCAAACCCACCTCCTTTCTGCTTCTCCTTCCCCTTCTCATCAACCCCAACACCTCCATTCTCGTCATCAACAGCGCTACGGATCTCCTCATCGGGCACAGACATCAACGCCACGAACGATTCTAATCACACCATAAGGCAATTCCGCAGGTAAATCGCAGAAACCTCGTTGATCGGAGAGAAACTGAAGAACAGAACCGCGATTCGAATTCGAAAACCAGAGACCACAGAGGAACCAAATATTCTCTATGTGCCTCTTCTCTCTCGCACGAGCACACAAATTCCAGGTGCGTGCGGTTCAATGATTGTCAATAATATTAGTAAATCTATTTTATATTAATTAAGCGGATAAATGCTTAACTGGGTGGACACGTGT
>JAYMSW010004443.1:0-10992 GCA_036897725.1 Erodium texanum | reverse complement strand
CTTGAATAAGAATGTGAATATTTGTTATCATCAAAACACATATATTAAAATAGTGACACAAAGTCACAACAACAAAAATGTGGTCTTCATGATGATAAATTTTTTATTTTGTTTCCTTCTTATATAATTACATTATAGAAGTGATAAAAATACATACTAAAGTTGATAAAAATACATGCTGAAAAAGATAAAAATACTTGTTAGAGGTGATAAAAATACTTGGTAGAGTTGATAAAAATGCATGATGGAAGTGATGCACATACACATGTGTAGCCGACCAATTGGTCCAACCATTTTAAAGCGACACTTGGGGTCGACTTTGCTTTCTGCGTCATTGAAATGGTGACTCCGGATCGTTTATGTTGTCTCGGCACATGAAATCGATACAAATCACAAAAGAGCTGGCACAAACCGCATGTTGTCCTTATTGTAGGGAGAAGTGAAAGTGTGGTAATTCTCATAGGGTTTCTGTGTTGCATTGATTAATATATACCGTACAATGACTAGTTACAATGTATGTTCAGAGTATGAGTCTAACTATACTTCCTATACAAATCAAATGGAGAGAGTTCTAATAGAACAAATATACAATGATGAATATCTGATATACAAGAGATAAATGAGAATGATATAATCTAACACGCCCTCGCAGTCGAAGCAGGGTGAGGAAGAATGCTGAGACTGGACCTGAAATCCTCAAATAAAGATGAAGGGAGCCATTTAGTGAAGATGTCCGCAAACTGGTAGGAAGATGGTACATGGAGCACACGAACCGGTCCTGCAGCAACTTTCTCACGTACAAAATATAAATTTAGTTCAACATGTTTAGAACATTGGTGCTGGACTGGATTACCAGACATATATACAGAGCTAATGTTATCATAGAAGACAATGGTGGTAGTGGAAGGAGGATGATGCAACTCAATAAGAAGATTACGTAACCAACAAGACTCAGCAACAGCATTCGCAACACCTCGATACTCGGCCTCAGCACTAGATCAAGATACAACATGTTGACGCTTGGACGATCAAGAGATAAGATTAGGACCAAGAAACACACAATAACCAGAAGTGGAACGACAGGTGTCAGGGCAACCTGCCCAATTAGCATCAGAATAAGCTATGAGGGAAAGAGTGCGAGACGGACGAAGGTGAAGACCATGAGATAATGTTCCTTTTATATAACGGAGAATGCGTTTAAGAGCATGAAAGTGAGGTTCACAAGGATCGTGCATGACAAGACAGACCTGTTGGACAGCATAGGATATGTCAGGGCGAGTGAATGTGAGATACTGAAGAGCGCCTGCAAGGCTGCGATAAAGAGAAGGATCAGAGACCGGGGATCCAAATGAGGAGGAGATTTTGGATTTAGTATCGACTAGTGTGAGACAGGGATTGTAGTTTGTCATGTTAGCACGAGCAAGGATTTCCCGAGCGAATTTCTCTTGAGAGAGAAGAAGACCAGAAGAAGTGTGAGTGATAAAGATGGCGAGAAAGTAATGAAGAGGACCAAGGTTTGTAATAGAAAATTCAGAGTTCAGGCGGGATGTTATAGAGGAAAGAAGATCAGATGAAGATGCAGTAAGAAGAATATCATCAACATAGAGTAGAAGGAAAGCTGTTTGAGATGCGTGACGATAGATGAAAAGGGATGTCTCCGCTAGGCTAATGATGAATCCGAGGGAAAGAATGTGGGAGGCAAAGCATTGATACCAAGCTCGAGGGGCTTGTTTGAGGCCGTAGAGAGCCTTCTTGAGACGGCATACATGGTGAGGGAAGGAAGGGTCATGAAATTTTGGAGGTTGTTTCATATAATTGTGTCGCTAAGATCGCCATGAAGAAAAGCGTTTTTGACATCAAGTTGGTGGACGGGCCATGAGCGGGAAAGACAGAGACTAAGGATGGTTCGTATGGTAGCTGGTTTGACTATTGGGCTGAAAGTGTCGTCGTAATCAATACCAGGTTGCTGAGTGTATCCTTGAGCAACAAGGCGGGCCTTGTACCGCTCAAGGGAACCATCACTGCGAAGTTTATGTCGAAAAATCCATTTGGACCCGACAAGGTTGACATTGGGTGGACAAGGAACCAAATCCCAAGTTTTGTTAGTGTGAAGGGTAGAGAGTTCGGCTTCCATGGCCTTCTTCCAATTTGGATCTAAGGGAGAGAGTAGAGGAAGAGACGTGTAGGTCAAGAATTTGATGTGGTTTAAAAGTACCAACCTTGCTTCGTGTCGTCATGGGATGAGATGTGTGTGATGGAGGTGGAGGTAGAGAAGAAGTAGTGGGAGGATTGGGAGACATTTCGGTCGGTACCGAGACAAGAATGCTAGGGGAAGAATCTTCAAGAGAGACGGAAGAAGTGGTAGATGAGGCTAGGAGTGGATCGACATGGTGTGGAAAGATAAGAGGGGAAAGGTCATCGGTAGGTGTAGAAAGAAAGTCATATGAGGTGGACAGTGGTGGTGATAAAGTAGAAGAGTATGGGAAAATGCTTTCATCAAAAATGACATGACGAGATATGATGACCTTACCGGATGACAAATCGAGACATCGATAACCTCGATGATTGGGTGGGTAGCCTAAAAATATACTAGTGGAGCGAGGAGCGAGTTTGTGAGGAGTAGGGGATGAGAGGTTGGGATAACATAAACATCCAAAAATGCGAAGATGTGTATAAGTGGGAAAAGTGTTATAAAGAAGTTCAAAAGAAGTATGAAAGGAAAGGGTTTTAGTAGGAAGAAGATTCAAAATATGGGCAGCCATGTGAAGACTTTCGACCCAAAATGAAGGTGGAAGATGGGCCTAAAAGAGAAGAGATCGAACCATGTTGTTGATGGTTCGAATCATGCGCTCCACCTTCCCGTTTTGTTGAGATGTATGAGGACAAGAGAAACGAAAAATTATTCCATAAGAGAGAAAAAAATTGCGCAAAGGTGTGTTGTCAAATTCAGGATTATTATCACATTGAAATGATTGGATGGGGAGATTGAATTGAGTTTTAACATAAACATAAAATTGCACAAAAAATAACATATATTACTTAAAACCACTAGAACTAACAACAGGTGAAGTCCAAAGATTATAATGAATAATTTCAAATAAATGTGAAGTGAGGGGAAGGAGAAAATGGAAGGCGTAAATGTTTGCCTAATTGAGACAGGCATGACAAAGATTGTCTATAAAGTTCTTATTACAAGTAATGAAATTCCTAGAACAAAGAAATTTAAAAGTATTGGTGCCGGGGTGTCCAAAACGACGATGCCAGATGGTGGGGGAGGTCTCGGTGGAAAGCAACATGGAGGTGGATGAAAGGGTGGTAGTAGAAACGGGGTAGAGATCTCCGAGGCTATCACATCGGAGAAGAGAAGTCCCGGTCTGCAGATTCTTCATAGAAAATCCATAAAGGTCAACCTCAACAGAGCAATGATTATCACGAGTGAATTGACGAAAAGACACAATATTTTTAATAATATTAAGACTAACAAGAATATCACATAACAACAAATCTTTATGAGACGTATGAATAGAGGATTGTCCAGTAAAATAAACAAGTAATGCGGCACTATTTCTAACAATGATTGAACTAGAATTCTTATACGGAGTGACGAAAGAAAGAAAGCATACCTAGATTGGAAGCAGTGTGTGACGACACACCTGTGTCCATGTACCATCCATCTTTGAGGTTGGCGAGTGATAGTAGAGAACAAATGATTTAAATCGGTTGACTGGGGCACAGATGCATGAGATGGTACCGTTGAATTGTATGGAGCATAAGACCCAATGGTAGAGTTGGGTTGAAACTGTTGGGCCGGTCCGAAAAGTTGCTGAATTGGATGCATTGTTGGACAGGGCACTGCTGATGGGCACGAAGTTGTTGTTGGGCTGTAGAAAGCTGGCGTGGGCTAAGATGAAGCAAACTGTGTAGCCCACGGCATCATCAGCGAACCAAAAGATGGAGTCGCTGCAGACGCTGCATATGCCGTGGCTGCCTGACCTGAGATGGGAGCTGTTGCAACAAACTGGGAATGTGGAGCTGGAGCGAGTTGTTGATATGCCGGGGAAGGTTGCTGATATGTCGGATAATTTTGAGATCGATGAGGTGCTGCGCCGAGGATACCTGCAGAAGAGAAATGGTTAGAACCACGACCAGAGCCGCGACTGTAACCCCGCCCTCGTCCTCGAAACCTGCCTCTGCCATTAATGGATGGGTGAGTATGTGTGTAGGTGGGCCTGTTATGGGAGTAAAGCACAGAGGTGATACTGGAGTCTGGGGTTTGGTTTTGGCGGTTTTCGGCTAGAAGAAGCATTGATCGAACTGTGAGAAAGTCTGGTACAGGTTTACTGTGTTGAATGACTTAAATGGTGCTGTTAAATGACCCTGGTAATCCTTGTAATGTTTGTAAAACAAGCTCCCAATCCGAGATTGGATGATCCACGTCTGCAAGGGAATCTGAGAAGACTTTGAGCCTCTGGCAATATTCGGAGATCGTTAGGGTGCCCTTGCGGAAAGATCTGAGTTGTTGTTGTAATTGTAGTGCTCGAGACATCTTGTTGTTTCGGAACATAGATTCAATTGATGGCCACATATCCAAAGCTGTTGCATCAGGCTTGAAAATATCAGAGAGCAAGTCAGGGTGGACAGTAGCATAAAACCATGTAACAACAAGAGCATCGATTCGTAACCACATAGCATCCGGAGTGGCTGGTGGCGGATCAGTGATATGATCAAGAGTACAATGACTAGAGCATAGCTTTGTAAACATTTCCCTCTAGTGTTTGTAGTGTGGATCATTAGTGGTGAGCTTGAGGGGAACGAAATTACCAGGATTTGTTACTGTAAATACAGCATGAAGGGTGTTGGTTGTTGCAGGTGCGGTAGGAGCAGGAGTAGATGAGATAGAGCTCTCTGTTGACATGATGTTGATAGGGATATAAGGAGAGATATGAGAGTGGTTGAGAAAAGTAGTATGGGAGTGGTTATGTGGGGTATGGAGAGAAAAATAGTGATGGCAGTGGCAGAGACAAGAAACAAGAGGAATAAGGATGTAGAGACAGTGACAACTATGGAAGAGCAAAAACCAAATACTGAGATGAATGACAACGCAAGAGGAAGGTGGGTATCATTGGCTCTGATACCATGAAAATGTGGTAATTCCCGTAGGGTTGATAGTTGAAGGCCCCATTATATTTATATGCCCATTTAGGGGTTTGGATGTGAAATGTAGGAAGATATAAGAGCTCATTGAGAAGACTGATAAGAGCACAGAGAGAAGAGATAATAAGAGGCCCATTAGGGACAAATAAGATAAATAGAGAAATAATTAGTATTTTTTGTAGAAAGAGAGATTAAATTGATAGTTGAAGACCCTATTATATTTATATATTCTAACAAGAAAGGATAGAAAAAGAAAGGCAGTGAGCTAAGGTGATGAGAAGAAATGGATCTTCAAAATAAAGGTTGAGACATCATGTATGAGTAGCAATAGCCGATAGTAATGTGGTATGGTATGTATGTTTGATGCTGCGCCCAATTGAAGCGCAGAAAAGCAACTCATTGTGGCCCCTTTTCAATAATGTTGTTCCACCTTATTATTTATAGAGTCGTATCTCAAATTGGGAGCCGCTATCATTGTGGCCCCTTTTCATAAATTCATTTTTTGTGTACGAGCTATGTGGATTGGGTAACGCTGGTCATTAATGAATCAAATCGGCGGGAGAAGAGACACGAACAAGCATCACCAAGATTGTTAAACTTGTTTTTAACTAAACCCAAAAGAAACTATTATCTTTTTAGGTTCTTCCTTTTCACTACAAGTTGAATAACGCATATTTGTATATTTCTTGTTCTAGTCATTTGCTGCAATATTTTGCCTTACTATTTGTCAAGTTTTGAAGATATTCAGCGATGTATAATGCCAAATTTTGCTTTTAAATTTCTGACATTTTTATTCTTCTTATAAAACACAAAAAGAAAGATAAAACCAATTTTGAAAGTGACTCTCCCTCTCTAACTAGTTATGATCAACTGAAGTAGAAAAGGACGTTGTTTAGTAGCAACAACCATAACAACTTATTGACATCCAAAATTGGTGTTTATTAAATATTAATTACCGAAATCCTCACATATTAATTTTTTTTTTTTAAAAAAAGGGTCTGAATAGCTCGTACACAAAAAATGAATTTATGTATAGAACACACTAATAATCTTCGATTGCTATATTAGTTATTACTTCCAGATTCTTGTAGCGTTAGGAAACATTTTTCTGATCATCAACAACTAATTTAATTCTTAATCTAACTTTTTTCACTCTATATCTCCTATCATGTAGTGTTTATTTGAACCATTCAAGCTATGACAGTGGGTAATACCAACAAATTACTACAATCAAAACAAATTAAAATAATTTATTGCTTTATGACTTGACTATTAAAAAAAAAATTAAATGATTAACCGTTTGATTTGATCATGTGAACTTTGATATAAAATGGGCTTGGGATGCATGTATAGTGTACTTTCATATTTGCTAACCACAAATGCACCTTATATTGCATCATGTCAATGGTTTGCTGATGGCGAATAAGTGATAACTAAGTAAAGTGAACTCGCGTGCTAGATTAAGCAGAACCTAACAATATAGAGACAAGAGTTAGAGAATTAATTTGTTTAGTGCACATGTCAAAAAAAAAAATTTGTTTAGTGCAGTAAAATTGTCGGTCACATGATCTAATTTATTCGGACCAATAATTAATATCGATGGTTCAATGTTGCCGCAGGGCCCTTTGGTCCCTATCAACCGTACACACCACAATCCACAAACATGATTCTCTGTATATAAGGCCTGCACCATTAGGTCTGGTAAAAAAAATTACTATTTAATATATAGTACATCTACGAAGTATGTTTTTTCCAGCCACGGGACAGCGGAGGTGTGAAAGTGAAGCAATCATAAGAGAGCATAAAAATGGGGTTTGGTAATAATTGATTTCAAATTAAAATAACTGGATCATTTTTTTTATTTTTTGAAGGAACTGGATCAGTTTTAGATCTCAACAAAACAGTAAATATATTGATGGAGAAGAAATATGAATGGGAAGGAAGATAAAACCAAGATAACCAGAGTCGGTAGTCTTTTGAAAAGTAATCGATTCTTTATAAAAGGAAAAAAAAAATATTGTACAAGGTAGTCTTTTGAAAATTAGAAAATGAATCGAAATGTGTCTTTATACATTTATGCAATTAGAATATAGGTTGGTGAAAGAAAAAAAATATATGAAACTTTAGTATATCTACAAAATAAATTTAAAGTTTACATGCATATTTAAGTGAAAAAAACATGTACATTTACTATAGTCATGTGTTATTTATTGTATTATAGGTGTTACCGGTTAGAATTGGCTATTATTTGTGTTATGATTAGGTTGAGTATCAATTTAAACATAAAAATAACATCATTTTAATATAAATTTGATGTTAATCATTGAAAATTTCTTTTAAAGTTATTCTAATTATTCAATTATTTAATTTTTGATATAAAAGTTGTTATCAGTTTTATATATCAACGGAAGATATACATATTATCTATTAGACGTTCAAGACAAAAGCCCTTACAATCTAGACTAGGTAGAAATAGGATTCCTACCGTCAGCTTCTCACATAGCATAGCCCGCGTACCGCTTATAGTCTAGATCTAACTGAAAGGACTTGGGCGTTTTTGGATGCGTATTTAAACATACAAAAAACTGATACTAACCCAACCGATGCTGACAACTTATTGACTACCAAACACAACTAAATAAACAACTAACTAAAAAACATGAACGAAAACGATCCGGAAACAAATACGAACCACTGATCTCGAGCGTGCCTCAGGAACTGGGAAGCGTAACGACCGAACCAGCTCCCTGACGAATCTGGTTGTCCAATACGAAGCTAGACGACTGACAAGTACAACCATTGTGCGCCGGCCATGGAGACAAAGGCGAGACGGAGAATAGATGGGCTGGTGGCGGAGATAATAACTATATTAACGGATCAGTATCTACTGAACGACCGTCGAAGAAAGGAGAGGAGGAAAGAACACATTGGCTTTCTCTCCCCCTACGTCAACTAATGTCCTAAAGTTTCTCTACCGAGAGAGCACCATGAATTATTAATTCAATTATTCAATCATTAATCCACTGTCGAAGCATATAATTGTTCCACATAAACACAATCAATCTAGTCAAGCTTTTAAGATAATGCATCTATCTGGCCATCACCAATGTCCTTTGTCGGACCGCATTAGGTGCAAACCATCCGAAGGTTAAAGGGTCCTAAATCTAATCAAGACTATTCCTTCTGTATCCAACACCAAAACTCCCTCTCGAGTGTTTTTTTTTTTTTGAGAGAATACATGGTTGTACGTAAGAGGAAATTAAAAATAAAATGTTCGAAAGTATTTTTATGTATTTATGATAATGTTAGAAAGTTATTGTAATTAAAAAAGTATTTTATTTGATAATTTAAGAAATATATTTATTTTTAACAAACTATCAAGAATATCTTTATTTTGTCTCTTACATTTCCTTGAACCGTTTTTTTTTTATTATCTTTGTATGAATATTGTTAGACAAGACACAAATGAGAACAATCAAACACTATTGAAAATACCTATCTTGTGTATGCACCGATCTCTTCTAATTTTGGTAGGTGTCCTTTACTATTTAATATACTAGACAATGATGAAAACTATCTTATAAAATTGCAAGGAACATTACTTCATATAGTTTCCCACATTTTCTAAGGTCATTAGGATACACATATCATATATATGTCTGTAAGAGTCGAGATACATTATACACTTCTCGAGAATTCTCTTTTGAATAGTCTAATAGTCCCCATTAATGTCTGTTAGAATATATTGATGGTGTTTGTCAATGTCCAATTGTAATTGTTAATTAGTATATGTAAACTAATTAGAGACTTGCGGAAGAAATCAACAATTTCATGAATGCGAGACCAATTCCATTTCCGACAAATCCATTAAACACCGGGCATTGGCTGTTGCAAACATTGGTAAAAACCAGCCGGGATAATGTCCTCCGTGCAACATCTCATAAACAATTTTACCGATTTGATAGAAATTTCATTTCACAGGCTTTATTAATCGACCAGTATTCACCTCTAAAATAACTAAAAATGGATAAGACCTAGTTTCTGACATGTGAAAGGTACCAACAACTTAGATAAATAACAAAAACCTCGGACAGCGACCTTTCATAGTAAGATTGAAGTGTGCATCTGCTCCAACACATGCTGTGGTCTCTCCATGTTAACTCCCAGGTCCTTTATTTTTCAAATATTTTTGCATTAATATTCATTTTCATCATCTGTATAATGACATATAGGCTATAGCAGGCAAGTAGCTATCTAGCTAGCCAATCTGGTCTCCAATCTCAATCCACGTCATCATCTAGCAAACAAGTGCCTACCACTACTCACTTTATGACACTATATATATAGTGGCAAGAAACCAATATAAATATTAAAAGCAAAAGGTGAAAAATAATATTTTGTTTGAAAAGAGGGATGGGTAAGGTAAGAAGAAGCAGTAACGGGAATACGATGAACATAGGAGGCATTGTGGAGAAGATACAGAGGATGAGTTTCTCGATGGGAAGGTACAATAATAA
Source organism: Erodium texanum (assembly GCA_036897725.1). Lineage (NCBI taxonomy): Eukaryota > Viridiplantae > Streptophyta > Magnoliopsida > Geraniales > Geraniaceae > Erodium > Erodium texanum. The sequence goes on along the minus strand of JAYMSW010004443.1, from coordinate 1,321 downwards.
TGAGTCGAGTTATGTGCCGGAGGATGTGAAGGAAGGACACTTTGCAGTGATGGCTGTGGACGCCGAGGAGCCCAAGAGGTTTGTGGTTCCGCTGAGCTACTTGGCGCATCCTAGGTTCCAGAAACTTCTGGACCAAGCTGCCGAAGAGTATGGGTTCGATAGAGAGGGTGCACTGGCCATCCCATGCACCCCCAGTGAGATTGAGACGATCTTGGCTGACTCTACTTCTACTTCTAGGGTCGGTGTTAGTACCGGTAAAAACTCTTGGGGTTCTTGTAACTCCACGGTGCAAATCTACTGAATGTTTGTATTAATTACTGTACTTATATGTTCTTGTAGACTCTATCTCTCTCATCACCATTTCCTTTCTATGATTCGAGAGGATGTTCTTTCTGTAAAACCTCTATAAATTAATAACGTCGAGACTGTGATATTTTATTAATTTACAGTGATATTAATTAATCAATAAATTAATAATTATTAATTTAAAGAGATCACGTGAATAAGGTCAGCAGTTTCCTAAAACAATACCTTAGAGTATCCACAATGGTGGATTCCCCTAGTCGAATTCGCTGCGAGTTGTGTCAATGAACAAATCGACCACCACTGTGGAAGCGTTTTTAGTGGGTTGACTCCGACGCGTTTTCGTTTGGATCGAACCATGAGTCGACCCAAAAAGCAAGTCGATTAATTCCACTTGACCAACCAAGACGCGCCGCATGGTGGAAGATTTGAAATGAAAGAGCCGTTGTTCATGTAATTTTTTTTTTAAATCTGAAACCCTTAGAATGGGTATGATCACTATCTTGGAATCCCTCAACCAATTTTGTAAAGTGGCTACTCATGACTTCGGTGCACAGTACATGAGGGCGCGCCCAACCAACAGGACATGGAATGATTGATGTGAATAGGCGATACTCGTGGTTTCCCAGGCATGATTGGAAGCCTTGATTGCAAGCATTGAGAGTGAAAAAAATTGTCCAATAGTATGGAAGGGCCAATACACACCAGAGGCGATCATTACTGCCCTACATCATGCTCGATGTAGTTGCCTCCCGCGACTCGTGGATATGGCATGCTTACTTCGTAGCGGCAGGTTCAGGCAATGACAACAACGTGCTGAACGACTCTCATTAATGAAGCTGAAGACGATACACTACCTTTGGATCCAGTTACACAGAATGAAGCACTTATCGCATCTAGAACTCTTCACAATTTTTTGGTGTTGTTCGAGAACACAACGCCATGAATGTTTGATGCAATGAAAAAAGTTAGAGATCAACTCTAGTTAGACTTAAATTTTAAGAAAAAAACAAACAAT
>JAYMSW010004442.1:0-10992 GCA_036897725.1 Erodium texanum | reverse complement strand
GCTCTGACACCAACTTGCCAATACGTCGCGGTATCCGAGGCTCCGATACAAACTTGACAATACATCGGGGAATCCGATGCTACAACATTGACTTGACAATACATCGAGGTATTTGATGCCCCGACCTCCTATAAATCCCGACCCTTTCATCAAACTCATTCCACTCATCTGCACCCTTAACCCTCTCATCAAACCTCGTCCACTTCTCTAGCACTTCCATTTCTTAACCTTGACCCGATTCCCCGACAATGGCAGAAACTAGGCACATCCTCTCGACTGAAGAAGATGAACGACGCTTGGTGGTTCCATGGCTCTTCCACTCCACTGAAAGTGGCCAAAATTACTGGGGGACCGTCCAGCATGCTTTCATCCAAGACGCTCCAAACGACTTCGTCCCCCATTGTGACATCCGCAGCGTGAAGAACCACTGGAACCACGTGAACCGAAAGATCCTAGCGTACGACGGTCTCGTGAGGCACTACTTGGGCAACCTAGTGCATCCCAACAAGACCAACGCGCAAGTGGAAGCATGTGCCAAGACGAAGTGGGAGCCAGTTTACAGGGTTTCATGGACTCATTGGTTGCGGTGGCTGCTTGTCAAGGACAACCAGAAGTAACTCGACCGTTACCATACGTAGGATCATGTTTTCAGTGTATGCTCTGCACATTAAGATACAACTTGTACATACCATAGGGCAACTGTTTCAGCAGAGAGGACACATCATGACTTTTTCTCTGCCCTTCCATTAAGTTTAAGACAATGGCATGGGAATATGGTATCTAGCAACCAAATTACATTTCCTTCAAACATGCACAGATGTGGTACAGTCACCAAACTCATGGTAGATTTAGAAAATGCAATGATATATCCAACTTCATATGCATTGAAGTCACTCTATTTTACATGTCAATTCATTGATGATGCAATCACTTTCTTGGGATCATTTTATCGATCTCACCTCTCTGGTTGTACATATCCACTATTTTCTTGGCATATGATGGCATGTGCCTGTCAGCTCTGCATATATCAAAATTTCAAATATCAAAATTAAGCAACCTCATATTATTGCATACTACATGTAGAAGGGCCATTATCTACGACAATACAATAAAACATACCTCTCTGTACCCCAAGTGCGCTTTGTGTACAAATAGTTCCGGATGGTATGGTAATCTAGTGAATAACGAGCAAATTCGAGGCCCTTTGGCCCAACCTGAACCAAGAAACAAGTTAGAGGCAGTATACTTTGCTATTATTTAACTTATTATGCAATGTATCTTACCAAATTTAGCAGAAAAGCTATCAAATTTCCTACAAACTTTGGGGCTGGCTTAGCAGGACCCTTCCCTAAAAAGAACAAAACAATAGAAGATTTTCACATGATAGACTCCCTCTGTTCCTAAATAATTGTTCTATACAAGAATATAAAAATTCACTGCCTCAAAAGGAAAGGGGATATTTATTTAGGAGAATCCAAATCAGGAAAGCATGACAGTAATTATTTTGGAACAGACAGTAATTATTAATGTATCATTTTACATAAAGATCGGTCATGTTCTCTGTTTAGACATGAAAATCAGTGAATATGAAGTCTCCTGTATTGAGGGCCATAGTTTCCAATGGCCGTGTCAAAGAAGATCCAACAAATAAACTGGCACATACCAAATTTTGCATCATCATCTGCCTTCACCGTCTCCATAACAAATGGCCGTCGGTTACCCTGATATGAATTATATTTTCTTCAGCTACTTCATATATGTAACTATAATCTTAAAGCAACATACAGAGGATGGAGCCAGGGATATTACACTACAAATTGTAGGAGTTATCTCCAAAAGATTTTCTATCAAACTCAGCATTTCTTTTCCACGTTCATTCCTGCCATTAGACAAGTATGGAAACAAAACAAAATTTCAGTCCTTTACTCAGGTGTTGTCACCATAGGAATTTAGGATGACAAAAGAAATCATTTCACCCGAGAGACATTACCTCACAGTAATATACTGTGGATGCTGTGGCATGCTGATTCCAGAATATTTTGGCACACCCATATATCCTACCACCAGATCCTGAAGTTTTAATAATGAGGAAAACCATAAACAAAAGATTAGACAAACTTGTAGGATGATGGTGGAATATGCGACCATGAAAACTAAAGAACAAACAGATACATTGAAAAATAAAGGTAACTATTCCAAACTAGTCCATGAACTACCCATTTTGTTTTAATATAGTCCGTAAACTTTATTTGGTTCCAATTTAATTTTCCAACTATCCAATCTGTTCCATTTTAATCATGAATTATACAGTCCTTGCATTATACCCCTGGAGCTGATATTCAAGGACTACTTTAAAACATCTAGAAATAAAAAAAGCAAATGTTTAACAAATTAGGGTACATTTTCTATAACAGCATGATGCTTCCTTTGCCCCAAATAAGTGTCCCATTTTTGCCAATATCAAGAATATACCTTCGTATTTATGGTTAATATGATATGCATATCCATGTATATATAGCTTTCACATAAGAACCCCCTTTAACCTACATTTTGAGAACCAATCTGGGTTGTTGAATTAGCACAGTCCAAAGGTCCAAATTTAAAACAGATTCATTAATGGCAAAATTGTAAATACACATAACTTTAACTTTTTTACTTACCCAATTACCCCCCATTGATTCTCAAGATGTAGGTTACGAGGGGTTCTTATGTGAAAGTTCCCTTAATTTTTGATTTCCTTGCTTTTCAAAATTGGCACCCCCTCAAATTGAGTGAGTTGACCGACCACATTAATTTGTCTATCAGAAACTGATGACATTGACGAAGAAACGCTTTAGTAAAAATGTCAGCCAACCCTGAAGTGATAATCTAACTCAATATGTTTGGTGCGCTTATGATAAACAGGGTTACCCGTAATATGAACAGTACTAGTATTATCAAATAAATAGGAGCAGCCCCAAGAAACGAGAATCCCAATTCGGATAATACTCCATGCAACCAAATAATCTCAGAACAAGCTTGAGACTTAACTCGATACTTGGCCTGAGTGGAGGATTTAGAGACTGTCTTGTTTTTTGCACTTCCAAGAAATACAGGCAAGGCCCAAGAATACACAACAACGCTCAACATGCCCAGTCTACATCAATATATGCCGAAAGTTGGAGTGAAGTGGATGACAGAAAATAAATTCTTCGGTCAATGTGCACAAAAGATAACGCATAATGTGACGAATAACGGTCATATGCAAATGTCGCGGACACCAAAAGAAACTGATTGGCTTGTTGAACAACAAAATAAAGGTCTGGGCGAGTAATAGTGAGATATACCAAACTCTCAATCAACTGACGATAAACGAGATCTGACACTAGGTCACCCTCATCCTTGCCAATGTTCTAAAACTCGGGGAAGCTTTTCTTTTTTTGTTATCAACAATAAAGTGAATATTATTGAGGGGATGGTCAGATTCCGAATAGGGAACATCTCACTCTACCGCCAACGCGAAAAAAAAATACAAATGGGCGAATGAAACTTGATTAGCCAACACTACGTGGAAAGTGAGTATCGATGGAGGAGAATCAAAATAATGGCTAAGTTGCAGCCGCAGATGAGGAGAGGGTATGATCCTTGCTAAGATCTCGTTGCACAAGGCCTATTAACTTGGCAACGTTCCACTTTTTGATGGCACCTTGCCTAGCCCTCTCCTTGTCAAAGCTAGCAACAGAGAGGGGCGGTAGTGGTGCTGGCAGAGGGATGGTTGTCTTCGAAAGAGGAGGTTTGGGGTGTTCTTTTATCGGGCGCGAAGCTTTGGAAGGCTGACCAGCTGGAGGAAGTGCTGGTTAACCAAAACTTTCGATACTCGAGGCCCTCCAAAACACGAGCCCTTGTACTTGAGACAGAACCGGTTTTTGAAGCCCATCTGAAGTAGAGCCCAAGTCCTTATCCACCAAAGGCGTATAGACCGAGCCCAACACAAGGTCTTCATCTAGACCTAAAATATATGTAGTAGTCGAAGAGGCACAAGACCCCCTATGCTGCACGCAATCAATGCGCGATTTATCACCGCGATCTTCTCCTTGGGTCCACAGAAAGTCGAAATGGATGGGATTTGCAGATCCAAGATCTTCCTTGTGTGATTCTAGCGGGGAGTCACCGCGATCTTTGGCATGAGTCCGTGGGATGGCTCCACGAGATCTGTGATCATTGGCCTCGATCTGCGAGAGGCTATGGCTATTGACCGTCGATTCCGCGCCTGATTGGCGCATGGGACTCACTCCCCATCCAAGGAAGAAAGCGATGTCGGGGTCTGGCCGGAGCTCACCTTCTTCTATCTTGCCCGCGCTTTCATTTGTAAACCGAACCTCTCATCGTGGAATTTTAGGTGCCACTGATCTTCCATTTGGAACTAGTAGTCGCTTAACACATCTTCATTTTCTTTCAATTTTTAGTGTGATCTCTCGAGTTGACAAGCGTGGATCTTGTGTTGACCAAGTTTATGATTGAGTTGCACTACTCGAACTTAGTAGCCTAATTTTCTTGAATACTCGAGAGTTTTAGAACACTGATCCTCGCATAACTTGACATTGAGCTCCATCAAAGTGTCAATCAGAAAAGTCCCATGAATATCAGACAAGTCAAGCAGATCAATGACATACTTAGCCTAGTAAGGAAGACAGTTGTCGAGCATGTGTGAACCTCGAGACCCAAAAAATACGCGAGGAAACCAAGGTTTTTCATCTGGAATGAGCTATAGAGATGAAATTTGAGCTCATATATCAAGGACATGTCTATACCAATAATGACAATCCCATCTGATGAGCAAGGTAAAGAACTATCATATCTACTAGGTTGGAAAGAAAATTCTTGTAATGTAGTACGGAATTTCTCATACTATGCTCGCGGAGCTTGTTTTATCTTGTAAAGAGAGCACCTTAGATAACAAGCTTGTGATGTAGATGAAGGAAGCAAGTCTGAGGTACCCTCATACAGATTTCTTTCTTAAGATCACCATAAAGAAAAACATTATTGACATCCATCTGACTCAATGTCCAACCCCACGAGGCTGCGATGGCTAGAAAAGTATGAATCATCTTCATTTTTGTCACATGAGCAAATACCTCGCAATAATTGACGGCATACGAGTCGTCCTTTTCCTTTTCAGTTTCCCAAGTCCCGGACTATTATTTCTACTTTTGCATGTCAAAGTACTCTAGGTCAGGTATGGCCTAGGTGTCTTGGTACCCTAACTCTGAAGTTATGAATTATCTATTTTGAACTGGTATTTTGGGTATAAAATTTTGACTTCTGCAACGATTAAATGTGATGTTTGTAAAATGGGAAAAAGAAAATTCTTGTGTTTCTTTTACATGGAAGTCGTAGCTCTCAATATTTTGAAATTATTCATAGTGATGTTTGGGGGAGTATGCCAACTTCTTCATCACTCCTTTTAAAAGTAATTTATCACGTTCATAGATGACTATAGTTGGTTTACTTGAATATATTTTCTCTGGTCCAAGGATGAAGTGTTTTCAATATTGAAGTATTTTCTTGCCTATGTGGAAAATCAATTTTCTACGTGCATTAAAAAAATTCAAACTCATCTAGGTAGGGTATATATGTTTAATCCATTTCTTGTTTTCTTAGATTCCAAGGGCATTATTGCTCATCAGTTGTGCTTTAAAACTCTTCAGCAAAATGGGGTGATGGTACACAAGAACCGTCATCTCCTGTATGCTGTTCGCACTCTCCTTATTAATTCTCTGTCCTTCCTCCATTCTGGGTTGTAGCCTTGTCTACAACTATTTACTTAGTAAATAGTCTTCCTTCAGAGGTTCTGGATCTTGAGTCTCTTTATTATAGAAGCATCCCTTATACTATTATCTTCATCCTTTTGGGTGTGTTTGCTTTGTTCTCCTTCCCCAATCTAAATGGGCAAAATTATTGGCTCAAACTTCTTGGTGTGTGTTTCTCAGATATAGCACTACTCAAAAGAGGTATGTTTGTTTTGATCCTAAATCTAAGAAAATTCGGGTGTCTCGAAATGTAGTTTTCTTTAAGAATTAACATTTCTATCCAGTGTCTTTAGAAAATACAAAAACACTAATGTTACTTTACCTATGTTTGAGTACATCACCGGACCCAATTTATCTGTTCCAACTAGTCCTTCTCACGTCTTGATTATTCAAATTGTTATAACTCACTCATGGTAGTATATTACTGGTAATTCATAATTAAAAAGCTAACTAGAAAGAAAATGGTAAACTTATTATGCAACATCCGTTCAGGAAAGTGGGGCATTTATTTGGGACGAAGGAATTTTCTATTTATAGGCACATACAAGTTAATATTAGCATATATTACTCACCGCTAAAGCATTTGTGTAGTCAAAGCAGCTGCAGGACACATCAAATGTGGATTAATTAGAACAAGCCCCAGCAAACTAACATAGTAAATGATGACAAAACTAATTCAGCAGATACAACATGTGAACACGTCTACAGCAATAGTAACGCGCAGATGATCGAACCTACATTTTCAAAAGTTCTTTCCATCAAAAAGATCGATAACCCTATGTTTCTGACCGTCTAATATGATCCCCTTTCTCTACAAGAAAGTAGAAACTATTTGGAAGTTGCCCCCTATTGACAAGGCAAGCCACCAGTGTTCCTCACAAAATGAATGAACACACCTGACTTCTGAGAAGTAAAACTTGGGATGCACTTCCAATGAATAATAACAAGTCATACCGTATCTCAAACATTTTGGAGCTCATTTACTTCTACTGCAAATCTTTACGTAAATGAAAATGAGGGGGAAAAGTTCTACTGATCATCATCTCTACAAATTTATGGCAACATTATAAGCTAACCAAAGACTATAAATTTATGGCAACTCTTTGTAGCCAATTCCAGTAGATTTACTGTTAGATGTTCTCATAACACAATGTAGATGCCGGTAATGACAAAATGGCAGATATCTCTAATCCAATATTTTATTATTGGATTCAGCTATTTGTTATATTGAACAGCAAATATTCCAATGATTTGACTACCAAATATTACAAGAGAAAAAAATTACCTATAGCAAGATGGAGCAATAACATCAACTAACTCATTTGCCGGAAGACAGAAATAAGGAACCTGCTTCAGTTGAGAATGAAAATCAAATACTGTGAGGCAAGGGATCAAAACAAGACTATATGGACCGTGTTACCTCTTCAATATGGCCATCTAAATGTTTCAAGTGCACCTATAGAAGTAAAGCATAAAATTTAGATATTATATGATAAAAATATGTAGATGAGTATCATGCTTCCCAGCATTCATCAATTATAGCTCAATGGAAATACTCAAAACTTGTACTTTATTAGCTTCTGCTGACTACAAAATAATAAAGTATCTGCATATGGTACAAATTGGCATAATCACAAGATCTAATCCCTACACAACTCCCCTTCCAAGTTCAAGATTAACTACTGATGGAACTAGAAAGGAATGACTTGAGACCTCACGTATTGATAGAGTTGTAAAACACGTTAATTCCGTAAAGAGAGCATAATCCATTTGGATAGGCTGATTATCTGACCTTCAAGCGATATACTTTTGTTAATGCTACCAGGGTAGTAAAAAAATCAATATCTATATCTCACTGTACGCTATCAATATTTTTGAATTAAAAATGTCAAAAAGTTATGGAGAAGAAAGTGCATGCATTGACTTAACCAGCATATCATTAATGGGTAATAGGCTTCTTAAACAGAAATTACACAGTACATACCTTGTAGTCTTGCATGAACTCGTAATGGAGAACTGTCTCTGGTTCACTACTAGCAGCGTTTAGAAACTTGTCTAGACCTTCTCGAGTTCCATTATCCACTATGTAGAAAGAGAATTAGAATATACCCAAATTGCCAGCTTTGACATATACAAGTGAGATAAGTGTTGCATCCATAACCAATTCAAGGATTTATAGGATCCGACACGACTTGCACAAGAGCATCAAATGGACATAAACTTTTTCCTAACACAACAAATTATTTTAACCAAAAACTGCATACTTTTAAATACTGCTGTTATCGCACCTAAGCTAAGTGACCACTGTACACCAGCACCTAAGGACTTCTACAATTTGTAAAATACTAGATGTACTTGATAATAGTTCTGAAACTGAAAGGCTTGAACACAATAGATTTGACAGAGTGAATAAAAAGTATAAGAAAAAAAGTTGAACTTAGTATGAAGCTTATACTCACCACAATTAGTGCCTAGTACATATAACTTCTCCAAATTCAAATGGTGCTCCACTGATCTCAATGCTGCAGTTTAAGAAATTGCTCTGCATTACAATGGTACAAGTCACAACAAAGAAAAGAAATAGATAAATGTTATACCATAACAGAAACCATACCTTGAACTTGACAACCGACACCACAGAAAAGAAGACGCTTCACACCTGCTTCCTGTTGCAACAGGTAAATCCAGATAACCATGCATGTTAAAAGACGGTGATTCCACATTGAAACAAGTGGGGTCTACGGCAAGAGACCCTTGAAGGCCAAAACATCCATTACATGCCCATGAATCAAGCCAATTAAATAACCCATACATTCACCCATCCAGCTTTCTTCAACATAACTTTCTAGCCAATAGCCATTTCCACACGAATGTCAGATCATTAATACGTATCTTAACATTTATTTATATCAACTGACAAATATCCGTAGTAAGTTACATAGTTTAGGCCTGAATTAAATATCCTGCAATAAAATATGATAGTAAAAGGACAAATGCTGCAGTTTTATTGTACTTGGTCAACTAGTAGAAGTTCTTTTTTTTCTGATAAAGCTTAAATTCTGCTTCTCTGTAACATAGGAGATCCATAATTTATTGTATATAAATGGATTACCTAGGCACCCGATTTTCCTATCGCTAAAAAATAAGCAACCTTTTTCCTAGAAAACCACCACTCTTTCTAGATAATGAAAGAAACACATAGAAGGAATAAATACCGGAGTGAATAGAGGGGAATAAATAAGCATCCTTTCTTAACTATACTGCAGGACAGCTTAAAGAAAATTTTGTGGACTTCAGTAAGGTAAAGTATGAACTGGTTCGCTATCAAAAAAAAAAAGTGTGAACTGGTTCATCTAAGTTCTGCCCAAAAGCCCACCCCTTAGTTGCAATCCACAATAAATAGTAAGTACAGCACTTTTAAACAACTCATGAGAATAAGAAAAAAAACACACCTCAACTAAAGCAAGGGTGTTTAGATTAGGAGACAATGTTGGCTTAACACCTTTAGCAGCTAGAACTTCATCTGGTGTCCTATTGGAAGAACGTAGATGAGATAGAAAATAATAATGAAGATTTCCAAACTCAAGTTAGAAGAAAAATGGAAAGAAAAACAACAGGTACCTGGCTAAAATAGGCCTCGGAGCAAATCTGTCCTCTGGGTCACTGAGATAAAATTAACAAATAAATACCAGAAAAGCTCAAATTTATTTACAATAAAGAAAATAAAAGCTTTAACTTTCGACAATAGTTTACTATAATAGACTTGTGCCACTACCTCTGTACACAAATGACGGCCTCTACCATCCCTGTTTTGAGCATTTCAATTGCAATTGTTGTTACTATCCCCGTCCATTGAGCTCCTATATTTGTGAGAGTTACAAATGGCATACATAATAAAACACATATCTATTGATAAAAATGCGGAGGAAAATACCAATAGCCTAGGCAAATAGTGGATTAATAGTTAATCCTGTATACTAATATGGACATCATTGAATTGCACAACAAATTTAATAGTACATTCCGAAGAGCATAGGTAAGGTTTTGTTGATAAGTTTGCACATTAGTTCCATGGGATAATATCAGAAATTACCTTCCATCATTTCCATGGGATAATATCAGAAATTACCCAGTCCCAAATGAAGCCGAAGAAACATACCTCTTTACTGATTACAAGCTATCAAATAAAGAGAGAGACAATTTCACACATAGAATATGTAAAGCAGAAAGGCTTGCCTTCTATGGGCACAGTTTTGCGTGCATACAACAGCTCCTCATAAACTCCCATGTATGTTTCATCTAAGGAATCCAATTTCCTTCCTCTACCATGTACTACAGGCTCCAGGCCCTAAATAAGCAAATAATTTAGTACCCATTTCGGGTGGCCAGACAGACATAAGTCAATGAAGAATCAATATATCCTGCAAGGTTCAAGCTGGATCACACTTAACTCACAAGCTACTTGTTTAACAAGAATTTACAATTTGTTCATGAACAATTGCCTCGTTTTCTCATGATACCCGCATGCAATAAAAATGGCAAGTGAAAAAACAAGATTCTATTGCTGAGAAGTATTGTGACACATTCTTTACCATAAACAACAAACAGGCGATTCTTTTCCTATTGAACATGCACTAACAAACAGAAAATGTCACAATAAAATAAAACTAAACATATTTGAAGCTTCTAGGATAACATATCAGCAGCAAGGAGAAGCTCTGAAATGACCCATTAACACATAGGCAGGAACTCAATAACAGGTCAGAGAAATTGAAGCAAAAAAGTTAAGAGGAGAAGAAAAGACTCACTTCTACTCTGGACATGCCATCACCCAAGAAAGCACAAGCCTCCTTCACATGAGCAATGTAATAGGAATCGCACAACCCACATCGACTGGCCAAATTGTGAAACAGATTAAGCAAATAAAACATACAGAAAAGAGAGAGCATGAGAAGGGTATTGAAACCTGCACTGCTCTTTGGCAGGGTAGATGCCTCCAGGAGAGATAGGCCTGGAGCGCTGCCTCCAGTCCTCTCTCAGCTTCACCGTCTTTGAGGAGTTGCCACCTGCATAATCACAGCCATTTTACATGTAAGAAATTGAGACCCATTGATATGATCAAACGATGAATAGAATAGATGGAAGGAGGATGGAGGAATTTTTTTTTTTTTGCCACCTTTGGAATTCGAGGACGAAGAAGAAG
>JAYMSW010004441.1:0-10993 GCA_036897725.1 Erodium texanum | reverse complement strand
CGAAATGGAGGCACCCCAGTCTCCGCCCTACCAAATCGCCGGCGATTTCTGCGACTCCATTCTCTCTCGCTTCAGCCACTCTCAGCAAGAAGACCACCAGCGCACATGCGCCATCATAGGCACCATATCCCAGGAGCTCAAGGACCAGAACGTCCCTTCCACCCCCATCGCCTACTTCGGCGCCACCTGCTCTTCCCTCGACCAGCTCTCCCGGGAGCCCGAACCTCCGTCCCACTCCGTTGATTCTCTCCTCACAATTCTCTCCCTTCTCCTTCCCAAAATTTCTCCAGCTATTCTGAAGAAAAAGAGGGAATTTTTGTCCGAGCTCGTTGTTCGTTCTCTCCGGTGCGCCTCCCTCTCCGCTACTGGCGCTGGGTCAGCTGTGAAATGCATTGCTCAGTTGCTGATCATCAGAGATAGTACCAATTGGTCGGATATGTCACAGCTGTACGGAATCCTGGCAGGGTTTATCACTGATCATCGCCTCAAGGTGATTTGCGAAAGATTGAACTTATCTTTATGTGAATTTGATATTGGCAAAAATTGTTGAAAGCTTTGTTGTGTTATGTTGGTCTTATTTATATTGCTTATGTTGTTTAATATGAATTTTATGTGAAATCAATAATGTTAGGCTTTGCTTTGGCACTCAACTGCTCGGAGTGAGCCCAATTCATAATCTTTTATTAGTTGAATTGTCTATTTTACTCTGCAACTTTTCTCTCTGATTAGAATTGTCCATGTCTGATTGTCTATGCATAAATGTCTGTTGGATTGGCATGCTAACTGGATTTTGATCAGGTAAGGAAACAATCTCATTTGTGCACTCGTGATGTCCTACAAAGTCTACAAGGAACATCTGCACTGTCTCCTGCTAGTGAAGTGATTACAAACATGCTGGCAAGGTACATTCTGCTTGCTGGAGGATCAAATGATAATGGTACTGAAGGAAGTAAAAGAGCCCAAGAGGTTTTGTTTGTTCTGGAGGCTATGAAAGATTGTCTTCCCCTTATGTCTCTGAAGTACACAACTAGCACCCTCAAGTACTTCAAACCCCTTGTTGAACTGCGGCTACCTCGTGTTACAAGGCATGTTACTGATAGTCTGTATGCATTTTGTCTCCATCCAACTTCGGAGGTTTCGGCTGAGGTACTGCTTGATTTGTTAGGCTCTTTAGATCCCACAAAAGATACTTCTGCAGATGGCATGACATTCACTGCTCGCTTGCTGGATGTTGGAATGAAAAAAGTTTATGCCATTAATCGAGAACTCTGTGTTGCCAAACTTCCAGTTGCCTTCAACAAACTTAAAGGTGTGACATTTTTTTCATTTCTCCAGAATTAGTTTAATTGCTTACAGCTTTCTGGTTTCTAGCATATGAGAAATCTTCGTTCTTATGTTTTAACATGTTCAGTTCCAGCAAAGAGCCAGAGAATCTAACCTTTTATTCTGACTTTGGGTTGGACAGAAATTTTGGCCTCTAAACACGAGGAAGCCATATATGCTGCCACAGATGCATTCAAGAGTCTGATAAATGCTTGCATCGATGAAAGTTTGATCAAGCAGGGAGTAGATCAGATTAGGACAAATGCAAACACAAACACCAGAATGTCCGCACCAACTATTATTGAGAAAGTCTGTGCTACTATTGAAAGCTTACTTGATTATCCGTTCACTGACGTCTGGGATGTGGTTTTTCAAGTTGTTTCCCTGATGTTTGATAAATTAGGTAATTAAAAATGTTGTGTTTGACTTCTTTGGTTCTTTCTAGATTTGTTCTTTTTCTGCTTTCTATTTTCCTAGTTAAACTGTGATATTTGATTTATCCAATGCATTACTATTTAATAGTCTTAAAGTCCAACCTAATCGCTGTGTATGGGTTTACTCCCTCACCATACGGAATAAAACAGTCTCTAGGAAAGTGATCTGCACAGTTCTCATATGTAAAAATTGTGTGGACTTCATCTATAAATTTGTATACCGAGTAACTATACATGAAGAACAGACTAGAATTTTTGTGCTGTTTTAAGGATGACGCCATAGTGTAAGAATGGATCTTGTAGATTTCTGGCTAGATTTTTGTAGGAGCTATGTATGGCATATGTATGTGATTGACAGGTGTATGATTAATTATTAAGACAACTGTTGATTCATTTGTTATTTTCCAATTATTTTGCTTGAATGTGAAATTATGTTGATTGGAATTTAGCAATGACACAGTTAAAATTTGTTTGCTTTGGGTCTAACAAAGGGGATCTACTTATTTTTTTTGTTCTTTTCAATTGGTTTGCTTTTTCCTTTGGATGTATGGTACAGAGGACCATTAGCACTGGTTTGCATTTTTACCATTCTTTGTGCATCATTGCCTTGCTAAGTTGTTCTCTTGCTTTGTTTGCATTTATTTTTCTTGCCTCTTAATCTTCTTTTCCCATAAATTGATTCTGATCAAATAACCTCAACTATACAGAAGCAAATTCTTATCACCTTTTGAGTGGGACCCTTGCTGGCCTGGCTGAGATTCAGAAATTGGGAGATGAAAGTTTGCCTTACAGAAAGCAGGTATTTCTTGTTGTCAAACATCGTATTTTTGATACGCAGCTCAGTGATCATTGCTCATAGATGTAATTAAAAAAAAAATACATCATTTGTTTCTTTTTAACTGTTGTAATGGTCTGAGTTCTTGAAGCTCCCATTGTGTTCTGCAGTATGTATATCTAGGGGATGGGGTTTATTGTGTTTTTAATGGATATAAGGATTGGCACCCTCGCTTTGTTATCTTTAGTAGCATGTCATGTGTGATGCACCTACAGATCCAAGTTCTATATATTTTCATTTAACTAGGGATGTAATATTAAATAATTTATAACCTTGATGAGAAGAAAATACCAAACTTGATAGGAGAAAGATTTTGGAAACTTGCGTTGCTTCCTTAGCAGTTGTTGTGTGGCAATATTCACTTTGTTCTATTTCAGTAAATCATGGTTTAGTGTTGGTCATATATTATTATTATACATGTTCACAGCCAATGCATAATACGAATTGGAAATGGGAGGAACTATGAAATGTAGGAGTCCCTTGAATCTCTTCTGTTCTGTGAAGGTTAGGGATCTGAACGGAACCATGTGAATGTTGAGTCATTAATAGTTTAGTTGATAGCTGAAATTGTGCTGATAATGAAGCGTTCATTCTTTTAACTAATCTGTTAGGGTGTCATGTTGTTGCTTATATTATTTGCCAATGTTTCCCCGGCTAACTGACTTAACTGGGTGCACTTTGCAGCTCCATGAATGTGTTGGGTCTGCTCTTGGTGCAATGGGACCAGAGACTTTCTTGCGCCTTTTACCTTTGAAATTGGAAGCGGAAGATCTGTCTGAGGCAAATGTTTGGCTCTTCCCAATTTTGAAGCAGTATACTGTTGGTGCTCGTTTAGGGTTCTTCACTCATGAAATTTTGGATATGGTTGGACGGATAATTCAGAAGTCTCAAAAGGTTTTGGAACTCTTCCCATAATTTAGATTTCCTTGTTTTTATGCGTGTTGTTTCTTATGCTTCATTTTCTTTTGGCAGCTTGAGCATGAAGGACGGATAGTTGCCTCAAGAAGTATAGATGCCCTTGTATACTCCTTGTGGTCCTTGCTGCCTTCGTTTTGCAATTATCCTTCGGATACTGCTGAAAGTTTCAACAATCTGAAAGAAGCTTTATGTAAAGCCCTTCGTGAAAAGCGTGATATTTGTGGGATAATATGCTCTAGTTTGCAGATCCTTATTCAACAGAATAAGAGAATCGTGGAAGGAAAAGATTATCAGTCTGGTATGGACTTGTGCTCTGCCAGACTACGAGCTTTGTCCAATTACAGTCCACAAATCGCAGCAGATAATTTAGCTATGCTCAAGTCATCTGCCCCTGAAATATTGTCTGTTCTCTCACCGATCTTCTTGGAATCTGTGAAAGATGACGGTGGTTGTCTGCAGGTATTTTTCTTAAATTTAAGGGGTTTTGTGCTAGTGACTGTGGGCTGAGCCAAGAATGCTTTTGATGTTTGTATGTCCAGAAATTGAATAACATAGTTATACATCCTTTGTCTTAACTTTCCGGAGTTTATGACCATCAAAATTTGAGTACCTTTGACTTTATTATCAAGTGGGTTAACAACTGCATCTTTTGATTGTGAGTCCAACAATGTTGTGAATGTGTTTGGTAAGATGTTCTTTTCACTAACACCGTCTCGTGGTGAACCTGTGGGTAATGTGGGTCGATTTAGAGTATCATTTCAGATCTAAAAACGATAGGTGAGTCTTATTTGAAGACATTTTGAGGTTGTATTTATGTCTTCTTGTGATATTTGCATTCACGAAAGGTTGATGCAGGCAAGTGAATAGTTCTATGTATTATGCTCCAAACTGAGTACGATTCTCTTAAGGCTTAAGTTATTACTGTCATATGTTTTTTTTTGGCAATGTAATATAGTTAATATTATCTACATCGTTCCTACCTACACTTGATACACCACAAAAGTTGCCGAATAAAATTATTATCTACTTCGTCCTGGTTACTAACCCTTGGAATGAGTTTACACATATCGTGCCATTTTGTTACATTGTTTCCTTGGTAACGTATTGATAATCATACTTTTTTCAGTCAACAATTGGTGAGTTTGCTTCCATATCAGAAAGAAAAGTAGTTGCAAAAATTTTCAATAGTACAATGAGAGAGCTTTTGAAGGTTACTCTAGAGGCTGATAAAATGGAGAGCAAGAGTTCAAATTCAATGTCTATCGACAGTTCATCAAATGAAAGCTCTCCCTCACATATGAGGTAGTTTTGTTTATTTCTTTATTTAGTTATCCATTTTGCTCCCAATTGCTTGGGAACTATATTGTTTTTATGTTTAAAGTTATGCATTGTTAATTGATATATTGCGAATTCTGTTGTGTTCGTCAAGTTTGGTGACTGACATATTCTTAATTCTTCACCAGAGTCAAACTACTTGACTTTGCAGTTTCACTTTTACCTGGTTTGGATTCGAGTGAGATTGATGTTTTATTCAGTTCAGTACAACCTTCACTACAGGTTTGTCCAACACTTTTTTGGGGATATGCTCATATTTTCTGTAGTATTCTAGTATTGATGGATTCATTATTGGTGAGTTTGGAATTGCAGCATACTGAAGGTTCGATTCAGAAGAAGGCATACAAAGTTCTTTCAGTGATTCTCAGGGTATTTATGCTACCATATGTCCCATGCAATAGTTATAATTATTTGTGTATTGTTAGTACTAGACTACTAGTGTATAGCAGTTAATTACTTCCTCTGATTTTTTTGACATTTTAAATATACATGTAATTGCTGGGTAGTAATGTATCCTATTCTCGGTTTTGTCACCACACTTTCATATTTATTTACATTAAATTATATGCGATATTGATATTTCACTTTCCTCTTAGCATAAACAGTCAGTCGTTATATATGCATATATAATCAGGACTATCAAGTATATTGATTAGCTTATCTGTTGCTGCTTTGTCGTTACAGAATTGTGATTGGTTTTTATCATCCAAATGCGAGGAGTTGCTTAAACTGATGATAGAAGTTCTTCCTTCATGTCATTTTTCAGCCAAACATCACAGGCTTGACTGTTTGCACCTTTTAATAGTCCACGTCTCTAAGGTTATTAAATATTAATTCTTTCCATTCATATACTATGGTAGGTGAATGTAATCACGTTATATGGAAAGTAGGCTTCATTGCTGATGCAGACTTAATCTTTTCATCTACAGGATGATTCAGAGCAGATGAGACATGGCATTATTAGTTCCTTCCTTACTGAAATAGTACTTGCTTTGAAAGAGGTATCTATGTTAACTTCTGGATTGTTTGTTCAGTATGCTTGTTTGTAGTTACTTTGTTTACAGGCACTTATAGATTGATGGTTTATGATTATGTTCAGTATGTATTTTTAATGAAAATCACGTGTTTATATTTTTCTATTTTTTATTTTTTTAAAATAAATTAAATATGAATTATGAAATAACGATAAATATTTAAGATATGTAAGCATACCTATTTTATGGAATCTACTTGGTGTTCTAACAATTCCCTCCTAGACCGGTTTGTAGAGTATGAACCTGCCTAATCTCTAACAAATCGCTCCACCAGTAGAATGAAATCAGGTCCATGTTCTACAAATCCCTGCATTTTTAGAATACTAGTACTTTGAGTTGAGTGTTGTAAAAGACGCTAGGCGCAAGTCGGGCGGATAGGGCCTTGTGGGAGTATTGAGGATTAGTCGGGTTTGTATTTTTCTATTTTTATTAAACAAATTTCTATATATACACAATCAAAATATGAAGTATACTATATGATAATAAATATTTAAGATATAAAATCATAAAACATTTTAATATTTGTTACATTCATATCCTCAGAAATGAAGTGTCAATAAATAACACTAATACCCTCAAAGGTGTCTACTCCAACTCTTCTTCCTCTCTATGTTCTTCAAATACCTTTTCATTTTCATTTTCATCCTCAAACTCATAATTCACATCTTCTTTCTTTCCATCCGAAACCAAATCTTCTTCGAGTTCTCTTACTTTTTGAATCCAATAACTTCTTTTATGCTTGAGATCTTCATCGGACATGATGTCCTCATCTCCTCCATCAACAACCCGACCTTGTGCATTGTTGGAAGAAAATTAGTTTTCTTGACTGTTTTTTTTATTGTTTCTGAACCTTGTGCTATGTATAATGCTGAAGTATTGTTCTTGGTGTTCCCTTTTGCAGTCCAACAAAAAAACAAGAAACAGGGCATATGATATACTTGTCCAGATTGGCCATGCATGTGGCGACGAAGAGAACGGCGGAAAGAAAGAGAATTTGTATCAATTGTTTAATATGGTACCATTTCTGTTTAGCACTTGTTAGGTGCTTTTTGAGCACTTATTCAGTGGTCATATAGACAATTTATTCCTTATCTCTGAAAACAGAATGACCAAGGTATTGTCTTTATTACATATACTTATTGGTTTTTACTGAAATCATGTTCATGGTTGCAGGTAGCTGGTGGCTTAGCTGGTGAAACTCCTCATATGATTAGTGCTGCTGTGAAAGGCTTAGCTCGATTGGCTTATGAGTTTTCTGATCTTGTTTCTACTGTTTACAATGTGCTTCCGTCTACACTGCTCCTCCTTCAGAGAAAGAACAGAGAAATAATTAAAGTTAGCTCTCTTACTGTTCCTAGAGTTCCTCTTTGGTGTCCCACGTACCTTCAAATTCATATATTACCTTTTCTTTTCAACTGGAGGTTTACTGAAGTTCTTATGCAGGCTAATTTAGGTCTATTGAAGGTATTGGTGGCTAAATCACAGGCTGAAGGTTTGGAAATGCACTTGAAAAGCATTATTGAAGGCTTGCTGAAGTGGCAAGACAATACAAAAAACCACTTTAAAGCTAAGGTTTATATTTCCTCATACTTGTTTCATAAGCGCTTAGTTTTTTTTTTTTTTTGCAAGTGAAAATTCAGTTTTTATGTTCAACCGTATAACATATTTTGTCATTAGTGTCAAATTGTTACTGAAAGTAAGACCTGAGTTTATGCCCATATTTATTCTTGTCAGATTAGAAATCTGTACTGCTACCCACCTTATCTTCAGCTTCGACAAAGTTATACTGGAAATCCTTTTATCCAAAAGAACTGAAGACTAAAAAGAGTTAGTTTCCAGAAGTACTCTAGATGAACATCATTAGTTGTATTTTTTGTGGTCCTCATTCCACACTGGTTTTCCTGTTTTCCAAAATATAATAGTGGAACTGGAAACATTTGAAAATCAATATGCTCTATTATTCTGTAAATGGGAGATTTATTTATCTTGTTCTGGTCCCTGTTCAACAATATTTTTCCTGTTTTCTAAAATATAATAGCAGCGCCTGCAAATACTTAAAAATCAATCTGATATCCTGGATCATAATAACATTATAAAATGTAACATTTGGTATTTATTTGTTAACTTGAGTTCTGCTATTATAGCTGGGGAGTCCTCACATGTCAGTTCCTTTTTAATTTTTCCTTGGTACAGTGGCATAACAGTTCAGCATGTGCACGCTGCTTATATTTCCTAAGAAATTATTCTATTGTCAGGTTAAACTTCTGCTGGAAATGCTTGTCAAGAAATGTGGTTTGGATGCGGTAAAGGCTGTGATGCCTGAAAATCACATGAAACTTCTTACTAACCTACGGAAGGTATGTTCAAAAGAGTTGTATGAAAATACAAAACAGAAAATTGATAGTGTCACCTTTTCTAAAACAGTTCATCTTTAATGAGAACAGATAAAGGAGCGCAAAGAGAGGAAAGAGAAGAAAGTTGGATCTAATTCTGAGGAAACTAAGTCTCATTTTACAAAAGCAACAACGTCAAGGTTTATCTCTGTTACTGTTGCACTATTGTTACATTCAGCTTTCAATTAATTAATACATCTCTTTGCCATATCTGATTACATTACATTGCATTACACTCTACATGCTTTATCCTCTTCTATAGCCTTAAAGATTTCCCAAAATACTACTATTTATGATTTTTACACTCTGCTAAGTGCAAAGTTTCAACTTGATTGCCGCTAAAATCAGGACATATTCATTAAGGAAGAGAATGGTGTGGATTGAAGACCGCATTCTAGCTTCATAATGATCGTGTTTCCACCAAAAACTTTCGTCTGTATTTCCTGCAATGTTGTATTCCTTGACAAAAAAACCTTGCATGCAAATTTAGTTTCCTTCTGAGTATGGTCATTTGGGATTCACATGCCACTGCAGTGACAATGCTCATCATGAAAAGACATTTGTGGCTGGTGCCTCTGGTGTATAAATGATTGTATTATCGGCCTCCTTAGCAAAAGTTGTTAGAATTTGTCCTTTAGTTTGACTTAGATGGAGAATCCATATGCTAGATTTTGGCAACGATAGTACCTTCAAACTAGAGAAGCTATCAGATAGTGAGTTCAGGGCTTGAAGGTTCATGTGTCACCAGTTCCATGAAGAGTGGTCGATCAGACCCCATTGGAGCTTTATTAAGATATTGATCCCATTTGGATACTGGTGGCAACTATGCCCATATGTTTCATTTGCCTACGGATTCTTATTTCGGAGATTCCAGGGCTTAATGGTTCATGCATCACCAGTTCCATGTGGACTGGTCAGACCCTTAGTTTTATTAAGATAATGATCCCTTTTTGGATACTGGCATCTATATTTCTTTCATTTGGGCTACAAGTTATCAATTCGGAGCACATTTTCATTCTACTTATCCTTTTCAGGGAAAGCAGAT
Organism: Erodium texanum; assembly: GCA_036897725.1. NCBI lineage: Eukaryota > Viridiplantae > Streptophyta > Magnoliopsida > Geraniales > Geraniaceae > Erodium > Erodium texanum. Next base: position 1,676 of record JAYMSW010004441.1, on the reverse strand, counting down.
GGAATCATACCAAAATATTTTCTGAGTTTGGTAATGAAGACGGCAGTGACATAGAGTATATGGATGTTGGAACTATTTCTGATTGTAGAGGCAAAGCTTCATTACAGCTAAAATCCAAGGAAGCTATGTTGAGGTTGGTTGTGTTTTATCTTTGTTCATATCTATTATTCGTGAATGTTTAAATTGAACCTTAGACATGGCTATTATTTATACAACTAATTTCGGCGTATCTTAGATGTCAAATTTATTGCAGAATATGATTAATATACATAGGCCATGGATAAGATTTAGGTGATCATCTTAGCGTTCCAAATTTATCGTATCTTACACCTACACTTGTCCAGGTTGAAGAGAAAATGTAATGCAGACAAGAGCTTGCCAGAAGACTTGTTTGAGCAGTTAGAAGATGAGCCTCTTGATTTGCTTGATCGGCATAAGACAAGATCAGCACTTAGATCATCTGAGAATTCCAAACAAGAGGTAGAGTCAGATGAAGAGCCTGAGATAGATCCTGAAGGGCGCATGGTAATACGTGAAGGTGGCAAGCCCAAAAGGGAAAGGCCCACTGGCCTGGATTCAGATTCAAAGAGCGAAGCTGCATATTCAGCAAAATCTTCTATGAAAAACCAGAAGAGAAGGAAGACATCAACGTCAGAGTCAGGGTGGGCTTACACAGGGAAAGAGTATGCAAGCAAGAAGGCTGCTGGAGATTTGAAGAGGAAGGACAAGCTTGAACCATATGCATATTGGCCCCTCGATCGCAAGATGATGAGCAAGAGACCGGAGCATAGAGCAACTGCTAGGAAAGGGATGGCTAGTGTGGTGAAGATGACAAAAAGGCTTGAGGGTCAAAGTGCGTCTTCAAGTGCACTCTTAATGAAAGGAATGAAGTTTAAGAGGCTTCAAAAGAAAAGTGGTAAGAAGAAAACCAGGTAAGGAAACAACATGTTCCATACATCACTTGAACCTGTGCACAAGGTTCCCCTTCTTTCTTTGAAGAAACTCTCATGGGTTCTGTTTGTTTCTGCAATTTTTTTGTTTATTTAATGCTTTTTGTATCTGCCAGAAAGCTATGTTGGTTGTTTTAACATTATATCTACTCAAATTTTGGTGAAAATTCAGGTCATGCATGTAGTCAAATATTGTATGAGCGAACAAGCTATATCAGTTAGTATAAGTTGGGTAACTGTACTAATGAGGCGTCAGTAGTGGTTTCAATTTGGTTAAGCCATTATCAGCACAGCAGCCGTAGAGGGAAAGAATACTGACATTACTGGTTCTTGAATTTTAGCCGATGTCAAAATGAGATACCTAGCTTTCTTTACTTAGTATCAATGTGAGATAATATTTTCAAATATATATCCAAAACATCAGTTTTGTTTCAAAATAATACTCGACATACTGGTGTGGTGTGTGTAGTTTTCTTATACAATGAGATCTAATATAAATGAAGTTTAAAATATGAGTAACTGCTCTCCATCTTTCTTTGCATTTTCCAAACAATATCGAGAACAACTAATTCACTTTCAGCTTCCTCCATAAGTTGCAATCTTTGAACCTCAGATTCTTCCCCTTAACATCATCAACTGCATCTGCACCAACGCTGGCTGTAATTTTCTGGCATCATAGTAGTGGCGGGGGCTGTAGCCCCAAATTTACTTTTAGCCACGGGACCC